>JAIUJO010000301.1:15000-20000 GCA_023846275.1 Vanilla planifolia
CTTCTCTTTCTTCTTTTTCTTCTTCTCCATCTTCTTATTCGTCTTCTTTTTTTACTTGCTCTTCGTCTTCTTCTTTTACTACTACTATTGGTTCTTGTTTTCCTTCTTCTTTTTCTTCCTCTTCTTCTTCTTCTTCTTCTTCTCCTTCTTCTCTTCTTTTTCTTCTTCTTCACCTCCTTTTTTTTCTTCTTCATCATCTTACTCTTCTTCTTCTTCTTCTTCTTGCTCTACTAGTTCTCCTACTTCTTAAACTACTTCTTGTATATATTCTTCTTCTTCTTCCTCTTTTTTATCTTCCTCTTCAAGTTCTTCTTCATCATCATCTTAGTCTTCAGCACCTTCTTGTTCATCTTCTTCATCTTCTTACTCATCTTCTTCTTCTTCTACATATTCTTCTTCCTCTTCCTCCTCTGCTTCTTCTTCTTCTTCTTCTTCTTCTTCTTTTACGTGTTCTTTTTCTTCCTCTTCCTCCTCCTCTTCAACTTGTTCTTCTTCTTCTTCTTCTTCTTCATCATCTTCTTCTTCTTCTTCTTCTTCTTCTTCTACTACTACTACTACTGCTACTACTACTACTTCATCTTCATCTTCTTCATCTTTTAATTCTTCTTCTTCCTCTACTTCTTCCTCTTCTTCTTCTTCTTCTTCTTCCTCTTCTTCTTCTTCTTCTTCTTCGCTTTCTTCTTCTTCTTCAACTTCCTCCTCTTCTTCTTCTTCTTCTTCCTCCTCCTCCTCCTCTTCCTCTTCCTCTTCTTCTTCTTCTTCTTCTTCTTCTCTTTCTTCTTCTTCAATATCTTCTTCATCTTCTTGTTCAGCATCTTCCTCATCGTCAGCTTCTTCATGATTATCATCCTCTTCTTCTTCTTCTTCTTGTTATTCTTCTTCTTCTTATTCTTCTTCTGCTTCTTCTTCTTCTTCTTCTTCAAGTACTTCATCTTCTTCATCTTCTTCTCTTTCTTCATCTTCCACTTCTTATTCTTCTTCTCCTTCATCATCATCTTGTTCTTTTTGTTGTTGTTCTCCTTTTACTTCTTCTTCATCTTCTACTTCTTCTTCTTGTTCTTCTTCTTCATCATCATCATCATCCTCTTCTACTACTAATTTTTATTCTTCTACTACATTTCCTCTTCTTCTTGATCTTCTTCCTTTTCTTCTTCATCTTCATCGTCTTCTTCTTCTTCTTCTTTTCTTCTACTACGCCTTCGTCTTCTTCTTCTTTTTCTTCTTTTTCTTCTATTTCTTCTCATTCTTCTTTTTCTTCTTCTTCTTCATCATCTTCCTCTTCATCTTCTCCTTCAACTTCTTCTCCGTCTTTATCTTCTTCATCTTCTTCTTCTTCTTCTTCTTCTTCTTCTTCTTCTTCTTCTTCTTCTTCTTCTTCTTCTACTTATTCTTCTTGTTCTTCTTCTTATACTTCCTCTTCTTCTTTTACTTTTACTACTTTTTCTACTTATGATAATTATTGTTATTATTATCATTATTATTATTCCACTTCTTCTTTCTTTTGTTCTTCTTCTTCTTCTTCTTTTTCTTTGCCTTTTTCTTTTCTCCTTCTTCTTATTATCCTTCTTCTTCTACTACCTGTTCTTCGTCTTCTTCCACCGCCTCTTCTTCTCTTCTTCTTTTTCTTCTTCTTCTTGTCCTTCTTTTACTTCTTCTTCATCTACTTCTTCTTCTGCTTCTTCTTCTTCTTCTTCTTCTTCTTATTCATCATCATCATCTTCTTCTTCTTCTTTTTCTTCTTCTTCTTCTTCTTCTTCTTCTTCTTCTTCTGCTTCTTATCATTCTTCTTCTTTCACTTCTTTGTCTTCTTCTTTTCTTCTTCTTCTTCTTCTTCTTCTTCTTCTTCTTCTTCTTCTTCTTTGTCTTCCTCTACTTCTTCTTCTTCTTCTCATCCTTCTTCTTCATCTTCTTCTTCTACTTCATCTTTTTCTTATCCCATTCTTCATCCTCATCTTCTTTACCTTCTTCTTCTTATTATTTTTCTTCTCATTCTTCTTCTTCTTCTTCTTCATCTTCTTCTTTTTCTTCTTCTTTTTCTTCTTCTTCTTCTTCTTCTACCCATTCTTCTTCTTTTTCTTCTTCTTCTGTCTCTTCTTCTCCTTCGTCTTCTTATTCTTCTTTTTAATTTTCTTCTTCTTTTTCATTTTCTTCTTCTTTTTGTTTCTCTTCTTCCTCTTTTTCTACTTCTTCTACTACTTCGTCTTCCTTACCATCTTCTTCTTCTTCTTCTTCTTCTTCTTCTCCATCTTCTTCTTCTTCTTCTTCTCCTTTTCCTTCTTCTTCATCTTCTTGTTCTTGTTCTTCTTCTTCTTTTTCTTATTCTCCTTCTTCTTCTTATTCTTTTTCTTCTTCTACATGTTCTTCATCTTCTTCCTCCATCGCTTTTTCTTCTTCTTCTTCTTCTTCTTCTACCACTAAGACTACTATTGCTACTACTACTGGTACTGCTTTTTTTCTACTTCTACTTCTTCTTCTTCTTTTTCTACATCTTTTTCTTCCTCTTCATCCTCTTTCTCTTCTTCTTCTTCCTCTTCCTCTTCGTCTTCTCCTTCTTCTTTATTATCATCATCGTCATCTTCTTCTTCATCTAATTCTTCTCATCTTTTTCATTTTCTTCTTGTTCTTTTTTTTCTTCTTGTTCTTTTTCTTCTTCTTCTTCCTCTTCTTCTTCTTCTTCTACCTATTCTTCTTCTTCCTCTTCTTCCTCTTCTTCGTCTTCTTCTTCTTCTTCTTCCTCCTCATCTTCATCTTCCTCTTCTTCTACTTATTCTTCTTCTTTATCTTCTTCTTCTTATTCCTCTTCTTCTTCTTCTTCTTTTTCTCCTTCTCCTTCTCCATCTTCTTCTTCTTCTTCATGTTCTTCTTTTCCTTCTTCTCCATCATCTACTTCTTCATTGTCTTCTTCTACTTCTTATTCTTCATCTTCTTCTCCACCTCCTCCTCCTCCTCCTCTTCTGCCTCCTTCTTTTTCCTCTACTTCTTCTTCTTCTTCCTCTTCTTCTCCTACTATTAGTTTTTCTACTTCTTCTTGTTCCTCTTCTTATTCTTATTTTCCTTCTTCTTCTTCTTCCTCTTCTTGTTCATCATCTTCTTCTAAGTAATCTTCTTCGTCTTCATCTTCTTCTTCTTATTCTTTTTCGTCTTCTTCCTCTTCCACTTCTTCTTCTACCTATTTGTCTTCTTCCCCTTCTTCCTCTTCATTTTCTTCTTCTTCTTCTTCTTCATCATGATCATCTTCTTCTTCTTCTTCCTACTTGTCTTCAGCTTCTTCTTCTTCTACTTATTATTCTTCTTCTTCTTATTTTTCTTCTTCTTCTTCTTCTTCTCCTTCTTCTTCTTCTTCTTCTTCTTCATCTCCATCTTCTTCTTCTTCAACGTTTTCTTCTCCTTCTTTTTCATCATCTTCTTCTTCTCCTCCTCCTCCTCCTCCTCCTTCTTCTTCTTCTTTTTCTTCTTCTTCTTCTACTACTACTACTAGTTTTTCTACTACCTTTTCCTCTTCTTATTCTTATTTTTCTTCTTCTTCTTCTTCTTCCTCTTCCTCTTCTTCTTCTTCTTCTTCATCTTCTTCTAAGCCTTCTTCTTCTTCTTCTTCTTCTTCTTCTCCTTCTTCTCCTTCTTCTTCTCCTTCTTCTTCTACTTCTACTTCTTCTTCTTGTTCTATTATTTTTTCTTCCTCTTCTTTTCTTGTTCTATTATTTTTTCTTCCTCTTCTTCTCTTTCTTCTTCTTCCACTTCTTATTCTTCTCCTTCATCTTCTTCTTCTTATTATTGTTGTTGTTGTTCTTCTTCTTCTACTTCTTCTTCTTTGACTTCTTCTAGTTCTTCTTTTTCTTCTTCATCTTTTTTTTCTTCTTCTTCTACTTTTTCTTCTTCTAATTTTTCTTCTTCTTGGTCTACTTCTTGATCTTCTTCTTCTTCATCTTCTTCCTCTTCTTCTTCAACTTCTTCTCCTTCTTATTCTTTTTCTTCTTCTTCTTCTTCTTTGCCTTTTTCTTCTACTTCTACTTCTCCTTCTCCTTCTTCTTCTTGTTCTTCTTCTTATAATCATTCTTCTTCTTCTTCTTCTACTACTACTACTATTACTTCCTCTTCTTCTTCTCAAACTTGTTCTTCTTCTTTTTTCTTCTTCTTCTTCCCCTTCATCTTCTCCTTCTTCTTCCTCCTCTTCTTTTTCTTCTTCTTCTTCTTTCTCTTCTTCCACTTGTTCTGCTTCTTCATCTACTTCTTCTTTTTCATCATCATCATCATGTTCTTCTTCTTCTTCTTCTTCTACAACTACTACTACTACTACTGCTATATTTTTTCATCTTTTACTACTTTTTCTTCTTCTTCTTCTACTTCTTTTTCCTCTTCTTCATCTTCTTTCTCTTCTTCTTCTTCTTCCTCTTCTCTTTCTTCATCACCATCATCATCATCATCTTTCTTCTTCTTCTTCTTCTGGTGCTTCTTTTTCTTCATTTTCTTCCTCTTCCTCTTCTTCATCTTCTTTTTGTTCTTGTTCTTGTACTTCTTCTTTTACTTCTTCTTCTTCTACCTATTCTTCTTCTTCTTCGTCTTCTTCTTCATTTTCTTCTTCTTCTTCTTCTTCTTCTTCTCCTTCTTCTTCTTCTTCCTCCTACTCTTTTTTAGCTTCTTCTCCTTCTACTTTTCTTCTTCTTCATCTCCTTCTTCATCTTCTTCTTCTTCTTCTTCTTCCTCTTTTTTAGCTTCTTCTTCTTCTACTTCTTCTTCTTCATCTCCTTCTTCTTCTTCTTCTTCTTCTTCTTCTTTTTCTTCTCCATCTTCTTCTTCTTCATCATCTTCTTCTTCTCCATCTTCTTCTTCTTCATCATCTTCTTCTTCTCCATCTTCTTTAACATCTTTTTCTTCTTCTTCTTCAACTTCTTCTTCTTCTTCTTCTTCTTCTTCTTCTTCTTCTTCTTCTCCCCCTTCTTCTCCTTCTTCTTCTTCTACTTCTTCTTCTTCTTCTACTAATACTACAAGTTTTTCTTCTTCTC
>JAIUJO010000301.1:25000-27500 GCA_023846275.1 Vanilla planifolia
TCTTCTTCTCCTTCTCCTACTTGTTGTTCTTCTTCTCCTTCTCCATCTTCTTCTTCATCCTCTTCTCCGACTTCTTCATCATCTACATTTTTTTTCTTCTTCTTGATCTTCTTCTTGTTCATAAGCTACTTCTTCTTCTTCTTCTTCTTTTTCAGCTTCTTCTTTTTCTCCTTCTTCTTCTTCTTCTTCCACTTCTTCTTCCTCTTCTTCTTCTTCTTCTTCTTCTTCCATTACTACTTTTTTTCTTCTTTTTCTTCTTCTTCTTTTTCTTCTTCTTCTTCTTCTTCTTCTTAATCATCTTCTTCCTCTTCTTCTTCCTCTTCTTCTGCTTCTTCTTCTATTTCTTTTTCTTGTTCTTCTCATACATCTTCTTCTTCTTCTTCTTCTTCTTCTTCTTCTACTTTTCATCTTCTTTGTCATAATTATCTTCTTCTTCTTCATCTTCTTTTTGATCTTCTCCATCTTCTTCTTCTTCTTCTACTTCCTCTTCTTCTTCTTCTACTACTTTTTCTTCTTCTTATTCTTCTTCTTCTTGTTCTTCCGCCTCTTCCTCTTCTTCTTCTTCTTCTTATCCTTCTTCTTGTTCTTCCTCTTCTTCTTCTTCTTCTTCTTCTTCACCTTCCTCATCATCTTCATCTTCATCTTCTTCTTCATCATTTTGTTGCAATTCTTCTTCTTCTTCTTCTTCTTCTCCTTCATGTTATTCTACTTCTTTTTCCTCTTCTACTTCATCTTCTTCTTTTACTTCTTCTTCTGCTTCTTCTTCTTCTACTTCTTCTTCTTCTTCTTCTCCTTCTCCTACTCATTCTTCTCCTTCTTGTTCTTCTTCTGATTATTCTTTCTTTTGTTCTTCTTCTATTTCTTCTTCTTCTTCTAGCACTACTACTACGCTTTCTTCTTCTTCTTCGACAACATTTTCTTCTTCTACTACTTCTTATTCTGTCACTTCTTTTTCTTCTTCTTCTTCTTCTTCTTTCTGTTCTTCTTCTTCTTCATCTTCTTCTTCCTCCTCTTCTTCATCATCATCATTATCTTCTTCTTATTCCTATTCTTCTTCATCTTCTTCTTCTTTTTCTTCTTCTTCTTCCTCTTCTTCTTCTTCATATTCTTGTTCTTCTTCATCTTCTTGTTCTTCTTTTTCGTTATCTTCTTATTCATGTTCTTTAACTTCTTCTTCTTCTTCTTTCTCTTCGTCTTCTTCTTTTTCTTCTTCTTCTTCATTTTCTTCTTCTTTTTCTTCTTCTTATTCTTCTTCTTCTTTTTTTTCTTTTTCTCTGTGATCTTCTTCTAGTACTTCTTCTTCTTCCTATTCTTCTACTACTGCTACTTCTTCTTCTTCTTCTTCTTCTTTTCCTATTTGTTATTCTTGAACCTCATCTTCTACCTCTTCTTCTTCCTCTTCTTATCCTTCTTCTTCTTCTTCTTCTTCTTCTCTACTTTTCTTCTTCTTTTGCTTCTTCTTCTTCTTCTTGTTCTTCTTGTCCATCATCTTCTTTTTCAACTTCTTCTTCAACATCTTCTTCATCTTCATCTTCTTCTTCTTCTTCTACTTGTTCTTCTTCTAATTCTTATTCTTCTTCTTATTCTTCTTCTTCTTCTTCTTCTTCTTCTTTTTCTTCTTTTTCTTCTTCTTCTTCTTCTTTTTCTTCTTCTTCTTCCTCCTCTTTCTCTTCTTCTTGTTCTTCTTCTTCTTCTTCTTCTTCCTCTTCTTCTTCATCATCTTCTTCTATTCTTCTTCTTCTTCTTTTTCTTGTTCTTCTTTTTTTCTTTTTTTCCTTCTTCTTCTACAACTTCTTCTTCTTCTACTTCACCTACTTCTTTTTCTTCTCGTTCTTCTTTCTTTTTTTTCATCATCTTCTATTTCTTCTTCTTCTTCTTCCTCTTCTTCTTCTTCTTCTTCTCCATCTTCTTGTTCTCCTTCTTCATCATTTTCTTCTACTACATCTTCTTCTTCTACCACAATTGCTTCTTCTTCTTCTCCTTCTTCTACTTCTTCTCCTCCTTCTTCTTCTCCTTTTTTTACTTCTTCTTTTCTTGTTCTTCTTCTTCTACTTCTTCTAACACTACATTTTCTTCGTCTTCTTCTTCTCCTTGTTTTTCTTCTTCATCTGCTTCTTCTTCATCATCATCTTCTTCTTCTTCGTCATCTTCTTCTTTTTCTACTTATTCTTCTTCTTCTTCAACAATTACTTTTTCTTCATCATCTTCTTCTTCTCCTTTTTCTTCTTCTACTTCCTCTTCATCAATATCTTCTTCTTCTTTGTTGTCTTTTTCTTTTTCTTCTTCTTCTTCTTCTTCTTTTTCTTATTCTTCTTGTTTCTTTTTCTACTTCTTTTTCTTCTTCTTTTGTTTCTTTTTTTCTTCTTCTACTTCTTGTTCATCTTCCTCTTCTTCTTTGTCTTTTTCTTCTTCCTCTACTTCTTTTTCTTCTTCTTCTTCCTCTTCTTCTCCTTCAATTGTTCTTTTTCTTCTTGTTCTACTTCTTCTAGCTCTTCTTTTA
>JAIUJO010000301.1:30000-35000 GCA_023846275.1 Vanilla planifolia
CTTCTGCTTCAACTTCTTCTTCCTCTACTTCATTGTCTTCTTCTTATTCTTCTTTTTCTTTATCTTCTTCTTCCTCTTTTTCTTATTCTTCTTGTTCTTCTTCTACTTCTTTTTCTACTTCTTTATCTTCTTTTTCTTCTTGTACTTCTTTTTCTTCTTATTCTTACTTTTGTTCCTATTCTTCTTCATCATCATCATCAACTTCTTCTTCTTCTTCTTCTTCTTTTACTTCTTCTTTTTCTTCAGCTTCTTCTTCTTCTTCTTCTTTTTCTTTTTCTACTTCTGCTTATTCTTCTTCTTTTTGTTCTTCTTCAATTTCTTCTTCTTCTTCTTCTTCTTCTTCTTCCTCTTCTACTTCTTCTTCTTCTTCTTCTTCTTCTTCTACTACTACTACTTCTTCTTCTTCTATTACTTTTTTTTTCTGCTTCTTCTTCCTCTTCTTCTCCTACTTCTACTTCTTCTTCTTCTACTACTTCTACTTCTTCTTCACCATCTTCAACTGGTTCTTCTTCTTCTTCTTCTTCTTCTTCTGCAGCTTCTTCTTCTTCTTCTTCTACTACTGCTTCTTCTTCATCATCTTCTTCTTCCTCTTCTACTTCTTCTTAATCATTTTCTTCTTTTGCTTCTTCTTCTTCTTCTTCTTCTACTTTTTCTTTTGCTTCTTCTTCTTCTTCTTCTTTTTCTTCCTCTTCTTCTTCTTCTTCCTCTTCTTCTTCTTCTTCTTCTTCTTCTTTCTCTTCTTATTCATCATCATCATCTTCTTTTTCTTCTTTTATTCTTTTTCTTCTTCTTCTTCTTCTTCTTATCTTTTTACTTCTTCTTCCTTCTTCTTGTTCTTCTTCTACTTCATCATCACCATCTTCTTCCTCTTCTTTTTCTTCATCTTCTTCTACTTGTCCATCTTCTTGATTTTCTTCTTCTTCTTCTTCTTCTGCTTCTTCTTCTTCTTTTTCTTTTACTTCTTCTTCCTCTTCTTTTTTTTTCTTCACCATTCATCTTCTTTTTTTCTTCTTCTTCATCTTCTTCTTCTTCTTCCTCTCCTTTTCCATCTCCTTTTTTTCTTCTTCAACTTCTTCTTCTTCTTCTTCTTCTTTTACTTCTTCTTTTTCTTCTTCTTATTCTACTTCTTCTTTCACTTCTTCCTCTTCATCTTCTTCAACTTTTTCTTCTTCTTCTTCTTCTTCTTCTTCTACTACTACTACTACTACTATAAGCTCTTCATTTCGTTCTTTTTTCTTCGTCTTCTTCTTCTTCCCCATCAACTTCTATTACTCCTTCTTGTACTCTTTCTTTATCATCATCTTCTTCTGCTTCTTCTTTTTCTTATTCTTGTTCTTCTTCTTCTTCTTATTCTTATTCTTATTCTTATTCTTATTCTTCTTCTTTTTCTTCTTCTTTTTCTTCTTTTTCTTCTTTGTCGTCTTCTTCCTCTTCTTCTTCTTATTCCTTTTCTCCTTCTTCCACTTTTTCTTCTTCCCATTCTAACAGTAGTTCTACTTCCTCTTCTTCATCTACTTCCCTTCTTCTTCTTCCTCTTCCTCTTCTTCTTCTTCTTCCTTTTCTTCTTTTTCTTCTTGTTCTTCTTTTTCTTCTTGTTCTTCTTTTTCTTCTTCTTCTACATCTTTTTCTTCTTCTTCTTCCTCTTCTTCTTCTTCTTCTTCTTTTTCTTTTTGTCTTTTTCTTCTTATACTTCTTCTGTTTTATTCTTCCTCATCTTCTTCTTATATTCCTTCTTCTTCTACTTCAACTTCTTCAACGTCATCAAAATCTTCTTCTTCTTCTTCTTCATCGTCTTCTCTTTCTTCTTCTTCTTTCTCTTCTTGTTCTTCTCTTTTTTCTTCTTGTTCTTTTTGTTCTTCTTCTTCTTCTCCTTCTTCTTATCCTTTTCTTCCCCTTCTTCTTCTTCTTCTTCTTCTTATTCTTATTCTTCGACTTCTTCTTCTTATTCTCCTTCTTCTTCTTCTTCTTCTTCTTCGTCTTCTTCTCCTTCTTCTCCTTCTTCTTCTTCTTCTCCTCCTTCTTCCCCTTCTTCTTCTTTCACTTCTTCTCCTTCTTCTTCATGCTCTTTTTTTCCTCTTCTTCTTCTTCTTCTTCCCCTCTTCTTTCTCTTCCTCTTCTTTTTCTTCTTCCACTTCTTCATCTTCACCTTCCTTTTCTTCCTCTTCTTCTTCGTCATCTTCCTCTTCTTATTCCACCTCTTCATCTTCTTCTTCAATATCATCTTCTTCTATTACTTCTTCTTCTTGTCCTCCTCCTTTTTTTCTTACTCTTCCACTTCTTCTTCTTCTTCTTCGTCGTTTTCTACTTCTTCTTCTACAGGTTCTTCTTCTCATTCTCCTGCTTTTTTTTTCTTTTTCTTTTTGCCCCTCTTCTTCTTCTTCTTCTCCTTCTTCTTCATCCTCCTCTTCTTCTTCTTCTTGTTCTACTTCTTCTTCCTCTTCTTCTTGCTCATTTTCTTCCTCCTCCTCTTCATCTTCATCATCATCTTCTTCTTCTTCCTCTTCTTCTTCAACATCTTTTTCTTCTTCCTCATCTACTGCTACTACTACCTCTTCTTCTCTTACTTGATCTTCTTCTTCTTTTTCTCCTGATTCTTCTTCTTCTTCTTCATCATCATCTTACTCTTCTACTTCTTCATCTTCTTCTTCTTCTTTTTCGACATCTTCATCTTATTCTTCTTCTTATTCTTTTACTTATTCGTCTTCTTTTTCTTCTTCTTCTACTAAATCTCATTCTTCATCTTACTCTTATTCCTCTTCTTCTTCTTCTTCTTCTTCTTCTTTTCTACTAGTACTACTACTTCTTCTTCTTCTTCTGCTTCTGCTTTTACTTTTAGTTCTACTTCTTCTCCATCCTCTTCTTCTACTACATCTTCATTTTCTTTTTCATTTTCTTCTTTTTCTTCTTCTTCTTCTTCTTCTTCTTCTGCTTGTTCTTTTTCTTCCTTATCTTCTTCTTCTACTCTTCATCTAGTTCTTCTTCTTCTACTTCATCTCTTAATCTTCTTCTTATACTTCTTCTTCTTCAACTCCTTCTTCATCATCTTCTTCATCTTCTTCTCCTTCATTTTCTACTTCTTCTTTTTCTTCTTCTTCTTCTTCTTCCTCACTTTCTTCTTCTTCTTCTTCTTCTTCTTCTACTTCTTCTTCTTCTTCTACTTCTACTTCCCCTTCTTCTTCTTCTTCCTCTTCCTCCTCCTCTTCTTCTTAATCTTCTTCCTCTTCCACCTCCTCTTCTTCTTTCTCTTCTTTATCGACCTCTTCATCAACTTCTTCTTCATCTTTTTGATCTTCTTCCACATCTTCTTATTCATTCTCTTCCACTTCTTCTTATTCATTCTTCTTCTTTTTCTTCTTCTTCTTCTTCTTCTTCTTCTTCTTCTGCTTCTTCTTCTTCTTCTTCTTCTTCTTCTTCTCCTTCTTCTCGTGCTTCTTCTCCTTCTTCTTCTCCTTCTTCTTCTCCTCCTTCTTCTTCTTCTCCTCCTTCTTTTTCTTCTTCTTCCTCTCCTTCTTCTTCTTCTTCTTCTTCTTCTCCTTCTTCTTCTTCTTCTTCTCCTTCTTGTTCTTGTTCTTCTTCTTCTTCTTCTCATTCTTCTTCTTCATCTTTTTCTTCTTCTTCTTCTTCTTCTTCTTCTTCTTCATCTTCTTCTTCGTCTTCTTCTTCTTCTTCTTCCACTTCTTCTTCTTCCGCTTCTTCTTCCTCTTCTTCTTTTTCTTTTTCTTCTTCTTTTTCTTCTTCTTCTTCTTCTTCTTCTTTTCCTTCTTCTACTTCTTTTTCTTTTTCCTCTTCTTCTTTTTCTTCTTCGTATTTTTTTCTACCTGATCTACTTCTCCATCTTCATTTTCTTCTTCATCATCATCATCATCATCATCATCTTCTTCTTCTTCTTCTACTTCTTTTACTTGTTCTTCTTCCTCTTCTTCTACTTATTCTTCTTCTTCTTCTTCTTCTTCTTCTTCTTCTTCTTCTTCTTATTCTTCTTCTTCATCATCATCTTCTTCTTCTTCGTCCTCTTTTTCTCCTCCATTTTCTTCTCCTTCAACTTCTTCTTTTTCTTGTTTTTCTTCTTCTTCATCTTCTCCTTTTTCTTCTTCTTCTTCTTCTTCTTTTTCTTTTTTTTCTTGTACTTCTTTTCTTTCTTCTTCTATCTTTTTTTCTTCTTTTTCTTCTTCTTCTTCTTCTTCTTCTTCTTCTTCATCTTCTTCTTCTTCTTCTTTTTCTTCTTCTTCTTCGTCTTTTTCCACTTCTTTTTCCTCTTCTTATTTTCCCAATTCTTCTTCTTGCACTTCTTCTTATTCTTCTTCTTTTTCTTCTTTCTCTTCTTCTTCCTCTTCTTCATTTTCTTAATCTTCATCTTCTTCTTCTTCTTCATCTTTTTCTTCTTCTTCTTCTACTACTACCTCTACCTCTTTTTTTTCTTCTCCTCTTTCTTTTTCATCTTCTTCTTGCCTTTCTTCTTCTTCTTCTTCTCCTTCATCTTCTTCACATTCCTCTTCTTCCTCTTCTTCTTCTTCTTCTACTTCTTCTTCTTCTTTTACTACTACTACTACTTCTCCTTCCCCTTTTCTTCTTCTTTTGCGACTACTTGTTCTTCTTCATCTTATTCTTCTTCTTCCACTTCTTCTTCTTCATCTACCCGTTCTTCTTCTGCGACTACTTATTCTTTTTCTTCAACTTATACCACTTCATTTTCTTCTTCTTCTACTTCTTCTTCTATTTGTTTTTCTACATCTTCTTCCACTTCATTGTAATCATCTTCATCATCATCATCTTCTTCTTATTCTTCTTTTTCTACTACTCCTTCTACTTCTTCTTTTTCTTCTTCTTGTTCTTCTTCTTCTTCTTCTTCTTCTTCTTCTTCTTCTTTTTCTTCTTTTTCTTCTCCTTCTTCTTCTTTTTCTTCTTCTTCTTCTTCTTTTTCTTCGACTACTTCTTCTACTTCTTCTTCTCCTCTTTCTTATTCTCCTTCCTCTAATCTTCTTCATACTCTTCTCCTTCTT
>JAIUJO010000301.1:40000-42500 GCA_023846275.1 Vanilla planifolia
TCTTGTTCTTCTTCTTCTTTTTCTTTTCTTCTTCTTCTTTTTGTTGTTCTTCTTCTTCTTCCTCTTCTTCCTCTTCATCTTCTACTTGCTCCACCTCTTCTTCTTTTTCTTCCTCTTCGCCTTCTTCTTCTCCTTCATCATCTTCTTCCTCTTCTTCTTGCTCTTCTTCTTCTTTGTCTTGTTCTTCCTCATCTTCTTCTTCTTCTTCCTTAACTTTTTTCTTTTTTTACTTTCTTTTCTTCTTCTTCTTCTTCTTCTTTCTTCCTCGTCTACTTCGTCTACTACTTTTCTTCATCTTCTCCTTGTTCTTTCTGCTTCTTCTTCTTCCTCTTCTTCTTCGTATTCTTCTTTTTCTTCATCTTCTTTTTCTTCTTCTTTTTCTTCTTCTTGTTTTTCTTCTTCTTTGTCCTCTTCTTGTTATTATTATTTTTCTTATTATTGTTCTTCTTCTTCTTAATGTTCATGTTCTTCATCTCATTCATTTGCTTTTTCTTCTTATTCTCCCTGTTCTTCTTCTTCTTCTTCTTCTTCTTCCACTTCTCCATTTACTTATTCTTTTTCTTTTTCTTCTTTTAGTTCTACATTTTCTTTTTCTTCTTCTTCTTCTTCTTCATTTTCTACCTATTCGTTTTCTTCTGCTTCGTCTTCCTCTTGTTCTTCTAATTCTACTCTTCTTCTTGCTCTTCTTCTCCTACTGCTTATTATTATTCTTCATCTTCGTCACCATGATTATCATCATCGTCGTGATCATCTTCTTTGCCTTCTTCTTCTTCTTCTTCTTCATCTTCTACTTTTTTTCTTCTCCATCTTCTCCTATCTCTTCGAATTCTTCCTCTTCTTCTTCTTCTTCTTCCCATTCCACATCTTCTTCTTCTTATTCTTCCTCTTCTTCTTTTTCTTCTTCTACTTCTTCTTCTTCTTCTAACTCTTCTTCTTCTCCTCCTCCATCTTCTTCTTTTTCTTCTTCTTCTTCTCCTTTTCCTCTAATTTTTCTTCTTCTTATTCTACTTCTCCTTCTTCTTCTTCTTCTTCTTCTCCTTCATTGTCTACTTCTTTTTCTTCATTATGTTCTTCGTCTTCTTCTTCTTCTTCTTCTTCTTTTTCTTCTTCTTGTTTTCCTTTTTCTTCTTCTCCTACTTGTTCTTGTTCTTGTTCTTCTTCTTCTTATTCTTCATCCTCTTCTTCTTCTTCTTCTTCATCCTCTTCTTCTTCTTCTTCTTCTTCTTCTTCTTCTTCTTCTTCTTCCTCTTCTTCTTCTTCTTCTTCTTCAAATTCTTCAACTTCCTCTTATTCTTCTTCTTCTTCCACTCCTTTTACTTCTTCCTTTTCTTTTTCTACTTCTTATTTTTCTTTTTCTTCTTCTTCTTCTTCTTCTTTTTCTTCTTCTTCTCTTTTTAGTTTTCTTCTACTACTTATTTTTCCTTCCTACCTTCTTCTTCTTCTTCTTCTTCTTCTTCTTCTTCTTCTTCCTCTTCTTCTTTTTCTTCTTCTTCTTCCTCCTCTTTTTCTTGTTCTGCTTCTTCTTCTTCTTCTTTTTCACTTTCTTCTTCTACTACTTCTTCTTCTTTCTCTTTCTTTTCTTATTCTTCTTCCTCTTATTTATTTACTTCTTCCCGATCTTCTTCTTTTCTAGTTCATCATTTCCTTCTTCTGCTTCTTCTTTTTATTATTCTTCTTCTTCCACATCTTTTTCTTCTTCTTCTTCTATTTCTTCTGCTTTTTCTTCTTCATTTTCTTCCTCTGCTTCTTCTTCTTCCTCATCATCGTCATCCTTAACTTTTCCTTCTACTTCTTGTTCTTCTACTGCTACAACTTCTACATTTTACTTTTCTTCTTCCTCCACTTCTTCTTCTTCTTCCTCTTCTTCTTCTTCTTCTTCTACTTCTATTTCCTCTACTCCTCTTAATTCTTCTTCTTCTTCATCTTCTTCTTCTACTTCATCTTCGTCTTCTACATCTTTTTCTTCCTCTTGTTCTTCTTTTTATTATTCTTCTTTTTCTTCTTCTTCTTCTCCTTCTTCTTCTTCTTCTTCCTCCACCTCTTCTTCATGTTCTTCTTGTTATTCTTCTTCTTCTTCTTCCTATTTTTCTTCCTCTTCTTCTTCCACTTTTTCTTCTTCCTCTTCTTATTCCACTTGTTCTTCTTGTTTTTCTTCTTCTTCCACTTCCATTTCTTCTTCTTCCTCTTCTTTTTCTTCTTCTTCTTCCTTTTCTTCTTCTTCTTCTTCTTCTTCTTCTTCTTCTTTTCCACTTCTTCTTGTTCTTCTTCTTTTCCTTCCTCTTCATCTACTTCATCTTCTTCTTCTTCTTATCTTCTTCTTCTTTTTTTTCCACTTCTTCTTCTCCTTTTTCTTCTTCTTCTTCTTCTTTTGATTCTTCTTCATCTTCTTCTTCTTCCTCTTCATTTTCTTCTTCCTCTTCATCTTCTTCTTCTTCTTCATCCACATCTTCTTCTTCTTTTTCTTCTAATTCTACTACTTCTTTTTCGCCTTCTTCTTCTT
>JAIUJO010000301.1:47500-65000 GCA_023846275.1 Vanilla planifolia
TTCCTCTTCTTCAACTTTTTTGTGTTTTTTTTCTTCTCCTTCTTCTTTTTCATCTCCCTCTTCTTCTTCCTCCTCTTTTCTTCTTCTTCTTCATATACTTCTTCTTATTCTTTTTCTTCTTCATCTTCTTTTTCTTCTTAGTCTTCTTCATCTTCCTCTTCTTTTTCCTCCACTTTTTCTTGTTCTTCTTCATCATCATCTTCTTCTTCTTTTGCTTCTTCTTCTTCATCATCTCCTCTTTCTTCTACTTCTTCCTCTTCTTTTTCATCTTCTTCTTCTTCATTTTCTTCTTCTTCTTCTTCTTCTCCTTCTTCTCCTTCTCCTTCTTCTTCTTATTCTTCTTATTCTTATTCTTCTTCTTCTTGATCCTCTTCATCTTCTTCTTCTTCTCCATCTTCTTCTTCTTCTTCTTCTTCCTCTTCTTCTTGCACTTCTTCTTCTTCTTCCTCATATTCTTCTTCATCTACTTCTTCTTCTTCCTCATCTTCTTGTTCATTTTCTTCTTCCACTTCTTCTCCTTCCTCTTGTTCTTTTTCTCTTCTTCCACTTCTTCTTCTTCTTGTTCAACTTCTACTCCTTCTTCTTCTTCTTCTTCCTCTTCCTCTTCTTCTTTCACTGCTTCCTATGCTTCCAATTTTTCTTCTTCTTATTCTTCTTATTGCTCTTCTTCTTTTTCTTCTTCTTCTGCTTCTTCTTCTTCTACTACTCCTACTTCATCTTCATTTTCTTCTTCTTCTACTTCTACTTTTTCTTCTTACACTTCTCCTTGTACTTCTTCTTCTATTACTAATACTACTACTTGTTCATTTTCTTTTTCTTCTTCTTCTTCTTCTTCTTCTTGTTCTTCTTCCTCTTCTTGTTGTTGTTCTTCTTCTATTTATTCTTCCTTTTCTACATCTTCTTCATCACCTTCTTCTTCTTCTTCTTCTTCTTCTTTTTCTTCTTCTACTTTTCTTCTTCTTCTACTCTCTTCTTCTTCCTCTTCTTCTTGCTCTTCTTCTCCTTCCTCTTCCTCTTCTTCTTCTTCTTCTTCTTCTTTTTCTTCCACCTCTTCCTCTTCCTTTTCTTCCTCTTCTGCTTCTTCTTTGTCTTCTTCTTCTTCTTCTTCTTCTTCTTCTTCTTCTCCTCCTCCTCACATTTCTTCTTGTTCCTACTCTGCTTCCTCTTCTACCTCTTCTTCTTCCTCTTTCACTTCTTCTTCCTTTTCTTCTTTTTTTTCTTCTTCTTCTACAACTACTACTATTTCTTCTTCTTCTTCTTCTACTACTACTTCTTCTACTACTACTTCTTCTACTACTTCTACTTCTTATTTTTCTTCCTCTTCATCTTCTTCTACTTCCTCTTATTCTTCTTGTTCCTCTTATTCATCTTCTTCTTGTTGTTGTTCTCCTTCTTCTTCTTCTTCTTCTTCTTCGTCTTCCTCATCTTCTTCTTCTTCTTCTTCTTCTTCTTCTTTTAATTCTCCTTTTCTTCTTCTTCTTCCTCTTCTTCTACTTCTTCTTTTTCTTCATCTTCTTGTTCTTCTTCCACTTCATTTTCTTCTTCCACTTCTTATTCTTCATCTTCTTCTTCCACTTCCACTTCTTGTACTTTTTCTTCTTTTTATTTTTTTCTTTTTGCCCTCTTCTTCTTCTTCTCCTTCTTCTCCTTCTTCTTTTTCATTTTCTTCTTCTTCTTCTTCTTCTTCTACTTCTCATTCTTCTTCTACTTTTCTTACTTCCCCTTCATCACCTTCTTCTTCTTCTTCTTCTTCTTCTTCTTTTGCTTCTTCTTCAACAACTTCTTCTTCTTGTTTTTCTTCTTCTTCTTCTTCTTCTTCTACTTCTTCCTCTTCATTTGCATCTTTGTTTTCTTTTTCTTCTAAGTCTTCCTCTACTTCTTCTGCTTATTCTTTTTCATCTTCTTCTTCTTCTTCTTCTTTTTCATTTGCATGTTCTTCCCCCTCTTCTTCTTGTCTTTCCTCCTCTTCTTCTTCTTCTAACTCTTCTTCCACGACTTCTCCTTCTTCTACTTCTTCTTCATCATCAACTTCTTCTTCATCTTCTTCTTCTTCTTATCATTCTTCTACATCTTTTTCTTCTTCTTTATCTTCTTCCCCTCTTTCTTCTTGTTCATCATCTTCTTTTTCTTCTTCTTCTCCTTCATCATCATCATCTTGTTCTTCTCCTTCTTGTTCTTTTTCTTCTTCTTCTTCTTCTTCTTCTTCTTCTATCCTTTTTTCTCCTTTTCTTCCTCTTGTTCTTTTTATTCTTCTACCACTTCTTCTTCCTCCTCTTCTTCATCTTCTTCTTCCACTTTTTCTTCATCCTCTTCTTTTTCTTCTTCTTCTTCTTCTCCATCTTCTTCATCCTTCTTCTTCTCCTTCATCTTCCTCTCATTCTTCTTCATTTTCTTCTTCTTCTTCTTCTTCTTCTTCTACCTCTCCATCTCCTTGTTCTTCTTCTTCTTTTTCTTCATCGTATTCTTCTTCTTTTTATTCGTTTTCTTCTTCTTCTTCTTCTTGTTCTTTTTCCTTTTATTCTTCTTTATCATGTTCTTACTATTCTTCTTCTTCTTCTTCCACTTCTTGTTCCTCATGTTCATCTTCTTCTTCTTTCTCTTCTATTTCTTCTCCTTCTTCTTTCTCTTCTTCTTCCTCTTTTTCGCCTTCTTCATCATAATCTTCTTCTTCTTCTCCATATTCTTCCACTAGGTCATCATTATCTTCTTCTTAATCTTCAACATCTTCCTCTTCTTTTTCTTGTTCATCTTTTTCTTCTTCTTCTTCCTCTTCTTTTTCTTCTTCTATTACTTCTGCTTCTTCTTTCTCTTATTTTTCTTCTAATACTTCTTTTTCTTCTTCTTCTTCTTCTTCTTCTTCTTTTTCTTCTACTTCTTCTTTGCCTACTTCTTCTTCTACTTCTTTTACTTCTTCTTCTTCTTCTTCTTCTTATGCTTCTGCTTCTACTTCTTCTTCTTCTTCTTCTAATTGTTCTTGTAGTTCTTCAACTTCTTCTTCAGCTACTTCTTAATCATCATCATCATCATCTTCTTCTTCTTCTTCTTCTTCAACTTCTTCTTCTTCTTTTTCATCTCCATTTTCTTCTTCTTTGTCCACTTCTTCTTTTCTCCTTCTTCTAATACTTCTTCATCGTCTTCTTCTTTTTCTTCTTTTTCTTCTTCTTCTCCTTCCTCTTCCTCTTCATCTGCTATTTACATCTTCTTCTTCTTCTTCTACTTATTCATATTCATATTCTTTCTCTTCAACTTCCACTTCTTCATTTTCTTCTTCTTCAACTTCTTCTTTTTCTTCTTCTTCTACTTCCTCTTTTTTCTTCTATCTCTTCGTCATCATCATCTTTTTCTTTACCATCATCATCTTCTTCTTCTTCTTTTCCTTCTTCTTCTACTTCTTGCTCTTCTTATTATTATTCTTCTTCTTCTTATTCTCCTTATTCATCACGTTCTTCTTCTTCTAATTCTTCTTCTATTACTACTACTTCTTCTTCTTCTTCTTCATCATCTTCTTCTTCTTCTTCTTCTTCTTCTGCTTCTTCATCATCATCTTCAACTTCTTCATCTTCTACCTCTTCTTCTTCTTCTTCTTTTCTTCTTCTTCGTCCACTACTTCTTCTTCTTTTTCTTCTTCTTCTTTTTCTTCTTTTACTTCTTCTTCTTATTCAAGTTTCTCTTTTTCTTCTTCTTCTCCTTCTTTTTGTTCTTCTTCCACTTCTTTTTCTTCTTCTTCTTCCTCTTCTTTTTTTCACTTCTTCTTCCTCTTCTTTCACTTTGCCTAGTTCTTCTTCTTCTTTTTCAACATCTTCTTCTTCCTCTTCTTCTTCTTCTTCTTCTTCTTCTTCTTCCTCCTCCTATTCTTCTTCCTCTACTTCTTCTTCTTCTTCTTCTTCTTCTTTTTCTTCTTCTTTTTCTTTTTCTTCTTCTTTTTTTTTCTTGTTCTTCTTCTCCTTCATATTCTTCTTATTCAACTTCTTTTTTTTCTTCTTCTTCTACATCTCATTCTTCTTCTTCCTCTTCTTCTTCTTCCTCTTCTTCCACTTCTCATTGTTCTTCTTCTTCTTCTTCTTCTTCTTTTTCATCTTCTTGTTGTTCTTCTTCCAATTCTTCTTCTTCTTTCACTTCTTATTCCTTCGTCTTCCTCTTCAACTATCACTTCTTCCTTTTTTTCTTCTTTCTATTTTGTTGCTTCTTCTTCTTTTTTTTTATTGTTATTATAGTTCTTTTACTTCTACATCATCTTCAAGTTCTTCTTTTCTTCTTCTACTTCCTCTTCTTCTACTTCCTCTTCTTCTTCTTCTTCTTCTTTTTCTTCTTCTTCTTCTTCTTCTTCATCTTCTTTTTCTTTTTTTTCTTTCTCTTTTTCATCTTCTTCTACTTCTCCTTCTTCTTCTTCTTCTTCTTCTTCTACATCATCTTCTTCATATTTGGCTTCTTCTTGAACAACTAGATCTTCTTCTTCTTCTTCTTCCCCTTTTTCTATCTATTCTTCTTCTTTTTCTTCCTTTTCTTCATCTTGTTCTACTTCCACTTCTCCCTCTTCCTCTTCTTCATCTTCTTCTTCTTCCACTTTTTATTCATCCTCTTCTTGTTCTTCTTCTTCTTCATCCTCTTCGTCTTATTCTTCTTCAACTTCTACTTCTTCCTATTCTTCTTTGTTTTCTTTTTCTCCTTCTTCTTCTTCTTCTCCATCTCTTTCTTCTTCTTCTTCTTCTTCATCCTCTTCTTCTTGTTTTTTAAATTCTTTTTCTTCTTCTTCATTTCTTCTTCTTCTTCTTCATCTTCTTCTCGCTCTTCTTCTTCTCCTCCTTCTTCCACTTCATCTTCTTCTTCTTCATCTTCTTCTTATTTTCCAACTTCTTCTTACTTCCCTTCTTATTCCTGTTCTTCTTTCTCTTCTTCTTCCTCTTCTTCTTCTTCTTCTTCTTCTTCTTCTTCTTCTCTTTCTTCTTCTTCTTCTTCTTCTTCTTGTTCTTCTTCTTCTTCTTCTTCTTCTCCTGCTTCTTCATCTTCTTCCACTTCCACTTTTTATTCATCCTCTTCTTCTTCTTCTTCTTCTTTCTCCTCTTCTTCTTCTTCTTCTTCTTCTTTTTCTTCTTCTTCTTCTTCTTTTTCTTCTTCTACTTCTTCTTCTTCTCAATCTCCTTGTTCTTCTTCTTCTTCTTCTTCTTCTTCTTTATCCCCTTCTTCTTGTTGTTTTAATTCTTTTTCTTCTTCATTTTCTTCTTCTTCTTCTTCTTCATCTTCTTCTTCCTCTTCTTCTTCCTCTTCTTCTTCTTCTCCCTTTTCCACTTCATCTTCCTCTTCTTCATCTTTTCCTTATTTTCCCACTTCTTCTTCCTTCCCTTCTTCTTATTCTTCTTCTTGTTCTTCTTTCCCTTCTTCTTCCTCTTCTTCTTCTTCTTCTTCTTCTTCTTCTTCTTCTTTTTCCTCTTCTCTTTCTTCTTCTTCTTCCTCTTCTTCTACTTTTTCTTATTATTCTTCTTCTTCTCCTACTTCTTCTTCTTCTTCATCATCATCATCATCATCTTCTTCTTATCTTTCTTGTTCATCTTTTTCTTCTTCATCGTCTTCTTCTTTCTATTCTTCTATTTCTTCTGCTTCTTCTTTTTCTTCTTCGTCTTCTTCTACTTCTTGTGCTTTTTCTTCTTCTTCTTCTTTGCATACTTCTTCATCTACTACTTTTACTACTTCTTCTACTGCTTCTGCTTCTTCTTCTTCTTTCTTTTTTTTCTCTTCTTCTTCTTCTTCTTCCAATTCTTCTTCTTCTTCATCTTCATCTTCTTTTTTATCATCATCATTATCATGTTCTTCTTTTTCTTCTTCATCATCTTCTTCTACTTCTTCTTCATCTCCGTTTTCTTTTTCTTCGTCCACCTCTTTTATTTCTTCTTCTTCTTTTTCTTCTTCGTCATCTTTTTTCTTCTTCTTCTTCATCTTCTACTTCTTCCTCTTCCTTTTCTTCTTCTATTTACTTCTTCGTCTTGTTCTTCTTCTACTTCTTCTTCTACTTCTTCTACTTCCACTTATCATTATTATTATTGTTATTATTCTTCCTCTACAACTTCCACTTCTTCATTTTCTTCTTCTTCTACTTATTCTTTCTCTACTTCTTCTACTTCTTTTATTCTTCTTCCTCCTGATTATCATCATCTTCTTCTTCTTCCTTGCCTTCTTCTTCTTCTCCTTCTTCTTCTTTTACTTATTCTTCTTTTTCATCTTATTCTACCTCTTCTTCAACATCTTCTACTTTTGCTTCTACACCTTTTTCGACTTCATCTTCTTTTTCTTCTCCTTCTTCTCCCTCTTCTTCTTCTTCTTCTTCTTCTTATTCATCATCCTCTTCTTCTTCTAATTGTTTTTCTTTTTCTACTTCTTCATCTTCTACTACTTCTTCTTCATCAACTTCTTCTTCTTCTTCTTCTTGTTCATCATCTTCTTCTTCTTCTCCTTTTTCCTATTCTTTGTCCACTTCTTTTTATTCTTTTTCTTCTTCTTCATATTCATGTTCTTCTTTTTGTTCTTCTTCTCCTTCTTCTTCTTGTTCTTCTTCCTCTTCTTCTTCTTCTTCCTCTTTTTTTTTCATCTTCTTCCTCTTCTTTCACATCGTCTTCTTCTTCATCTTATTCTTCAACTTCTTCTTCTTCTTCTTCTTCTTCTTGTTTTTCTTTTCCTTTTTTTCTTCTTCTTCTCATACATCTTCTTCAACATCTTCTCCTTCATCTTCTACAACTTCTTCTAGTTATTGTTGTTGTTCTTCTTCTTCTTCCTCCTCTTCTTCTTCTTCCATTTCATCTTTTTCTTCCTCTTTCTCTTCTTCTACTTCTCTTCCATCTTCTTCCTCCCCTTCTTTTTCCATCTTTTCTTCTTCTTCATCTTATTATTATTATTATTATTATTATTCTATTTTTCTTCTTTTTCTTCTTCTCCTTTTTATTCTTCTTCTTCTCCTCCTTGTTCTGCATCTTCTACTTCTTCTTCATGTTCTTCGTCTTCTTCTTCTTCTTCGTCTTCTTCTCCTTCTTCTTGTCTTTGTTCTACTTCTTCATTTTCTTGAATGTCATCTTCTTCAGTTTCTTCTTATTTTTCTTCATCTTCAACCTCCTCTAGTTTTTCTTTGTCTTCTTCTTTTCTTCTACTTCTACTCCTCCTCCACTTTCTTCTTCTTCTTCTTCTTCTCCAACTTCTTCTTCTTCATCCACTTCTTATACTTCTTCTACTTCTTCATCATCATCTTTTTCTTCTCTTTCTTTTTCTTTGTAGACTTCATCTTCTTCTTCTTCTTCTCCTATTTCTTCTTCTTGTTCTTCTTCCCCTTCTCCTTCTTCCTCTTCTTCTGCTTCTTCTTCTTCATCATCTTCTTCTTCTTCTTCTTCTTCTTCTAATTCTTCTTCTTCTTCTTCTTCTTCTTCTTCTAATTCTTCTTTTCCCTTCAACTTCTCCATCCACTTCTTCTTCTTCTTCTTGTTCTTCTTCCTCTTCTTCTTCTTCTTCTAATTCTTCTTCTTCTTCTTCTTATAGTTCTTCTTTCCTCTTCTTCTTCTACATCCACTTCTTTTTCTTCTTCTTCTTTTTCTTCCTATTCTTCTTTTTCTTTTTAATCTTCTTCTTCTTCCTCTTCTTCTTTCTCTTCTTCTTCTTCTTCTTTTACTTCCTCTTCTTCTTCTTCGTCTTGTTCTTCCTCTTCTTAAACTTCTTCTTCTTCCTCATCTTCTTTTTGTTCTTCCTCTTATTCTTCTTCTTCTTCTTCTTCTTCTTCTTCTTCTTCTTCTCCTTTTTCTCCTTCTTCTCTTTCTCTTCTTCCTTGTCCTCTTCTTCCTCTTCTTCTTCTTCTTCTTCTTCTTCTTCTACTTCTTCCTCTACTTAATCTTCTTGTTCTTTTTCTTCAGCTCTTCTTCTTCTTCTTTTCTTTCTTACTTTACTTCTTCTTCTTCTTCTCTTTTTTCTGTATTTCTTCTTCTTCTTCTTCTCCCTCTTCCTCTTCTTCTTCTTCCTCTTCTTCTACTTCTTCTTCTTCTTCTACTTCTTCGTCTTCTTCTTCTACTACTTCTTCTTCGACTTCATAAATTTCTTCTTCTACTTCTACTTCTTGTTCTTATTCTTCTTCCCCTTCTTCTACTTCTTCATTTTCCATGTTCTTTTTCTTCTTCTTCCTTTCTTTTTCTTCTTACCCTTCTTCTTCTTCATCATCCTCTTCTTTTTCTTCTTTTTCTTAATCGCCATTTTCTCCTTGTTCTTCTTCTTCTTCTTCCTTTTCTTGTTGTTGTTCTTCTTCTTCTTCCTTTACTTCTTCCTCCTTTACTTCCTCTTCTACTTTTTGTTCTTCTTGCACTTCTTCTTCCTATTCCACTTCATCTTCTTCATAATCTTCTTCTTCTTCTTCTTCTTCTTCTTATCTTCTTTTTCTTCTTCTTCTTTTTCTTCTTCTTCTTCTTCTTCTTCTCCTTCTCCTTCTTTTTCTTCTTCTTCTTCTTCTTCTTTTCCTTCTCTTTCTTCTTCTTCTTCTTCCTCTTCTTCTTCTTCTTCTACTACAACTACTTCTCTTTCTTCTTTATCTTCTTCTTCTTGATCTTCTACTTCTTCTACTTCTTTTTAATCTTCTTTCCTTTCTTCACCATCATCATCATTATCATCATCATCATCATCTTCTTCTTCTCCTAATTGTTCTTTTTTTTCCTCTTATTCTTCTGCTTATGCTTCTTCTTCACCTTTCTCTTTACCTTTTTCTTCTTTTTCTTATACTTCTATTTGTTGGTCTACTTCTTCTTGTTCTTCTTCTTCTTCTACGTCTTCTTCTTCTTCTTCTTATTGTAGTATTTCTTTTACTTCTTTATTTTCTTCTTCTTCATCTTCTTCATTTTCTTCTTCTTCTTCTTCTTTTTCTACTTCTACTTCTTCTTCCCCTTCATCCTCTACTTCTACTACTTTTTGTTCATCATCATCTTCTTCTGTTTCTTCTTCTTCTTCTGCTTATTCTTCTTATTCTTCTCGTACTTCATCCTCTTCTCTATCTTCTTCTTCTTCCTTCTCTCCTTCTTCCACCTTTTCTTCTTCGCATTCTTCCACTTCTTCTTCTTCCTCTTCTTCTTCTTCTTCTACTTCTATTCCTCCTCTTTCTTCTTCTTCTTTTGCTTCATCTTTTTCTTCCCATTCTTCTTCTTTTCTTCTTCTTCTACTTCTCCTTCTTCTTCTTCTTCTTCCTCTATTTCTTTGTTTCATCAAGTTCTTCTTTTTATTCTTCTTCTTCCTCTTCTTCTTCTTGTCCTTCTTCTTCTTCTTCTCTTCTCATTCTTCTTTCTTCTCCTCTTTTGTCTTCTTCTTCTCTTATTCTTCTTCTTCTATCTTCTTCATCTTCATCTTCTTCTTCTATTTCTTCTCCTCCCTCTTCAACTTCTTTTTCATCATCATCATCATCATCATCTTCTTCTTCTTCTTCTTCTTCATATTCTTCTTTTTCTTCTACTTCTTCTCATTCTACCCCCTCTTCTTCTTCTTCTTCTTCTTCGTCATCTTCTTTTTCTTCTTTTACTTCTTCTCCTCCTTCTTCTTCTTCTTCTTCTTCCTCTTCCTCTTCTTCCTCTTCTTCTTCTTCTTCTTCCACTTCTCGTTTTTCTTCTTCTTCTACTTCTCCTTGTCCTTCTTCATGTTCTTTTTCCTCTTCTTCATCTTCTTCATCTCCCCCTTCATCTTGTTGTTCTTCTTCTTGTCTTTAAGCTTCTTCTTCTTCTTCTACTTTTTCAACTTCTTCTTCTTTGTCCTCTTCTGCTTCTTCTTCTTTTTCATCATCATCATCTTCTTCTTCTACTACTTCTTCTTGTTCTTCTACTCCTCCTTCTTCCTCTTCTTCTACTTCTTCTTCTTCTTCTTCTTCTTCTTCTTCTTCTTCTTCTTCTTTCACTTCTTCTTTCTCTTCTTCTTCTAGTTCTTCTTCTTCTTCTTCTTTTTCTCCTTTTTCTTCTTCTTCCACTTCTTCTTCTTCTTCTTCTTCTTCTTCTTTGTTTTCTTCTCCTTCTTCTTCTTCTTCTTAACTTTTTCATTTTCTTGTTCTTCTTCTTCTTCTTCTTCTTCCTTTCATTCTTCTTCTTGCTCTCCTTCTCCTTCTTCTTCTTCTTCTTCTTCTTCTCCTTGTTCTTCTTCTACTTCTTTTTCTTCTTCCTCTTCCTCTTCTTGTTCTTGTTCTTGTTCTTCTTCTTCTGTCTCTTCACTTCTTCTTCTTCTTCTTCTTCTTCCTCTTCCTCTTCTTCTTCTTCTTCCCATACTTCTACTTCTTCCTCTTCTTCTTCTTCTTCCCATACTTCTACTTCTTCCTCTTCTTCTTTTGCTTCTTCTTCTTCCTCTTTTTCTTCTTCTTCTTGTTCTTATTATTATTGTTATTCTACTTCTTCTTCTACCTCTTCTTCTTTTTCTTTTTTTTCTTCTTCTTTTCCTTCTTCTTCTTCTTCTTCTTCTTCTTCTTCTTCTTCTAATTCTTCTCCTCTATATTCTTCTTCTTTTTCTTCTTCTTCTTCTTATTTTTCTTCTTCCACTTCTTCTTCTTCTTCTTCTTCTACTACTACTACAACAACTACTACTACTACTACTACGACCACTACTACATCTTTGTTTTGTTCTTCTTTTTCTTATTCTTCTTCCACTTCTTCTACCCCTACTTGTACTTCTTCTTCTTGTGCTTCTTATTCATCATCGTTGCCATCAAGATCTTCTTCTTCTTTTCCATCCTCTACCTCTTTTTTTTATTTTTTTTCTTCTTCTTTTTTTTCTACTTCATCTTCTTCTTCCTCTTCTCCTCCTTCTTCTACTTCATCATCTTCTACTTTTTGTTCATCTTCTTCTTTTGCTTCTTCTCATTCTTCCTCTTTCTATTCTTCTTCTTCCTCTACTTTTTCTTTTTCTTCTTCCACTTCTTCTTCTTTCTATATTTCTTCTTCTTCTTCTTCTTCTTCTTCTTCTTCACCTTCTTCTTATTTTTCTTATTCTTCTTCTTCTTCTACTTCTTCAACTTCATCATCATCATCATCATCATCTTCTTCTTCTTCTAGTTCTACTTCTTCTTTGTCTCCTTTACTTCTTCAATTTTTTTCTTCTTCTTCTTCTTCTTTTTCTTCTTCTTCTAATTCTACGTATACTACTTCTACTTCTTCTTCATCTTGTTCTTCTTCCTCTTCCACTTCTTCTACCTCTTCTTCTTCTTCTTCTTCCTCCTCGTCCACTTGATCTTCTTCTTGTTTTTCTTCTTGTTCTACTTCTACTTGTTCATATTTTTTTTCTATCTCTTGTTCTTCTACTTCTTCTTCCTCTTCTTCTTTTACTTCTTCCTCTTTTCTTCTTCCTCTTCTTCTTCTTCTTCTTCCACTACAACTACTACTTCTTCTTCTTGTAGTTCTTCTTGTTTTTCTTCCTCTTCTTCTTCTTCTTCTTCTTTTACTTCACATATTCATCATCATCATCATTATCTTCTTCTTCTTCTTCTTCTCTTTTTTCTTCCTCTTCTTCTTCTTTGTCTTCGTTTTCTAGCTCTTCTACATCCTCTTCTTCTTTTTCTTCTTCCTCTTCTCCTTCTTGTTCTTCTTCCTCTTCATCCTCTTCATCCTCTTCTTCTTCTTTAATTCTACTTCCTCCTTCTCCTCGTCCCCTTCTTCTTCTTCTTCTTCTTCTTTTACCTTTTTCTTCTTCTTTTTATTCTTCTTCTTTGGCCTTCTTCTTCTTCATCATCTTTTTCTTCTTTTTCTTCTTCTTCTCCATCACCTTCTTCAGCTACTTCTCCTCCTTCACCTTCTTCTTGTTTTTTCTTCTATTTCTTCTTCTTCTTCTTCTTCTTCTTCTGCTTCTTCTTCGCCTTCTTCTTTAACTCCTATTGCTTCTTCTTCTTCTTTTACTAATACTTCTATTTCATTTTGTTGTTCTTCTTCATCATCATTATCAACATCTTCTTCTTCTTCTTCTTCTTCTTCTCCTTCTTCTTCTACTTCTTCTTCTTCTTCTTCTTCTTCTTCTTCTATGCTTGTTCTAATTCTTCTCCTTCTAATTCTTCTTCTTCAACTTCTTTGTCTTCTTCACCATCTTCTTCTTCTTCTTCTCCTTCTTCTTCATCTTCTTCTTCTTCTTCTTCTTCTTCTTTAACATCTTATTCCTCTTGTTCTTCTTATTCTTCTTCTTCCTCCACCTTTTCTTCTTCTTTCTCTTCTTCTTCTTCTTCTTCTCCTTCATTGTCTTCCTCTCTTTATTCCTCTTCTTCTTGTTCCTCCTCTTCTTCTTCTTCTTCTTCTTATTCTCCTTCCTCTTCTTCTTCTTTTTCTTTTTCTTCCATTTCATCCACTTCTTCTTCTTCTTCTTCTTCCACTTCTTCTTTCTCATCTTCTTCTTCTTCTTCTTCTTCTTGTTCTTCTTAATCTCCTTCTTCTTCTTCCTCTTCATCTCCTTCTTCTTCTTCTTCTTCTTCTTCTTATCTTTTTCATTTTCTTCTTCTTCTTCTCTTTTTCATTCTTCTTATTGCTCTACTTCTACTTCTTCTTATCCTTGTTCTTCTTCTTCTGCTTCTTTTTCTTCTTCCTCTTCTTCTTCTTCTTCTTCCTTTTCTTCTTCTTCTTCTTATCTTCTTCTTCTCTTCCTCTTCTTCCACTTCTTTTTCTTCTTTTTCTTATCATCATCTTCTTCTTCTTCCTCTTCTTCTTCTCGTTTTTCTTCGTTTTCATCTTCTACATCTTACTTCTTATTCTTCTACATCTTCTTCGTCTTCGTCTTCTGCTTCTTGTTCTTCTTCTTCTTCTTCTTTCGATTCTTCATATTCTTCTTCTTCTTCTTCTTCTTCTTCTTCTTCTCTCGATTCTTCATATTCTTCTTCTTCTTCTTCATCCTCATCCTATTCCTTTTCTTCCCCATCTTCATCTTCTTCTTCTTCATCAATTTCTTTCATCTCTCCTTCTTCTTCTTCATCTTCCTTTTCTTATTCTTCCATTTTTTCTATTTCTTCTTCTTCTCCTTCAACATCATCATCACCTTCTTCTACTTTAATTTCTTCTTCTTCTTCTTCTTCATTATCATCTTCTTCTTCTTCTACTTCTTCTACTACTACTCCCCCTTCTTCATCTCCTCCTTCTTCCACTTCCTCTTCTTCTTCTTCTTCTTCTCCTACTACTTCTTTAGTTCTTCTTCTTCTTCTTCTTCTTCTTCTTCTCCTTCTTCTTTTTCCTCTTCTTCTTCTTCTTGATCTTCCTGTTCTTCTTCTCCGACTTCTCTTTTTCTTCTTCCTCTTCTTCTTGCCCTTCTTTTTCTTCTACCTCTTCTTATTCTACATCTTCATTTTTTTGCTCCTCTACTTCTTCTTTCTCTTCTTCTCCTTCTACTTCTTCAATTTCTTATTCTCCTTTTTCTTCTTCTTCTTCTTCTTCCTCTTCTTCTTCTTCTACACTTCTTCTAGTTCTTCTTCTTTTACTACTTTTTCTTTTTGTTCTTCTTCTTTTTCATCTTTTTCTTCTTCTACTCCTTCATCTTTTTCTTCTTCTTCTTCTTCTTCTTCATAGTTTTCATCCTCATCTTGTTCTCCTTTTTCTTCTTGCTCTTCTTCTTCTTCTTCTTCTTCTTCTTTATGTTTTTCTTCTTCTTCTTCTTCTTCTTCTTCCTCTTCTTTTTCCTTTTCTTGTTCCTCTTCTTGTTCCTCTTCTTCTTCTTCTTCTTCTTCTTCTTCTTCTTCCTCCTCCTCCTCCTCCTCCTCCTCCTCTTCCTCTTCTTTTTATTTGCCTTCTTTTCCTTCTTTTCCTTCTTCACCATCTTCTTACACTTGTTCTTCTTCTTCTTCTTCTTCTTCATCTTCTTAAGTTCTTCTTCAACTTCTTCTTCTTCATCGTCTTCGCCTCCTTCTTCTTCTTCTTTGTCTTCTTCTTCTTCTTCTTCTTCTTCCTTTTCCTCTTCTTCTTCTTCTTCCACTTCTTCTTCTTCATCATCACCTTCTTCTTCTTCTCCTTCTTCATCCTCTTCTTCTTCTTCCTCTTCTTTGTCTCCTTCTCCTTCTCCTTCTCCTTCTTCTTCTGCTTCTCCTTCTCCTTCTCATTCCTCTTCTTCTTCTCCTTCTTCTTCCTCTTCTTCTTCTTTCTCTTGTTCTTCCACTTCTTCTTCTTCTCCTTCTTCTAGTTCTTCTACTTCTCCTTCTCCCTCTCCTTCTTCTTCTTCTTCTTCTTCTCCTTTGTTCTTCTTCCTCTTCTTCTTCTTCCTCTTCCTCTTCTCCTTCTCCTCCTTCTTCTTCTTCTTCTTCTTCTACTTCTTCTTCTCCTTCTTCTTCTTGTTCTACTCCTTCTTCTTTTTCTTCCTCTTCCTTCTCTTCCTCTTCCTCTTCCTCTTCTTCCTCCTCTTCTTCTTCGTCTCCTTCTTCTTCTACTTCTTCCTCTTCTCCTTCTCCTTCTCCTTCTCCTTCTTCTTCATCTTCTTCTTCTTCTACTTCCTCTTCTTCTTCTTCTTCTTCTTCTTCTTCTTCTTCTCCTCCTCCTCCTTCTTCTTCTTCTTCTTCTTCTACTTCTTCTCCTTCCTCTCCTTCTTCATGTTCTTCTTCTTATTCTCCTTCTTCTACTTCTTCTTCTCCTTCTTATGCCTCTTCTTCTTCTTCTTCTTCTCCTTCTTCTCCTCCTTCTTCTCCTTCTTCTTTTGCTTCTTCTTCTCTTTCTCCTTCTTCTGCTTCTTCTTCTTCTACTTGTTCTCCTTCTTCTCCTTCTCCTCCTTCTTCTTCTTCTTCTCCTTCTTCTTCTTCTTCTTCTTCTCCTTTGTTCTTCTTCCTCTTCTTCTTCTTCCTCTTCTTCTTCTCCTTCTCCTCCTTCTTCTTCTTCTTCTTCTTCTACTTCTTCTTCTCTTTCTTCTTCTTGTTCTACTCCTTCTTCTTTTTCTTCCTCTTCCTTCTCTTCCTCTTCCTCTTCCTCTTCTTCCTCCTCTTCTTCTTCGTCTCCTTCTTCTTCTACTTCTTCCTCTTCTCCTTCTCCTTCTCCTTCTCCTTCTTCTTCATCTTCTTCTTCTTCTACTTCCTCTTCTTCTTCTTCTTCTTCTTCTGCTCCTCCTCCTTCTTCTTCTTCTTCTTCTTCTACTTCTTCTCCTTCCTCTCCTTCTTCATGTTCTTCTTCTTATTCTCCTTCTTCTACTTCTTCTTCTCCTTCTTATGCTTCTTCTTCTTCTTCTTCTTCTTCTTCAGCTTCTTCTTCTTCTTCTCCTTCTTCTCCTCCTTCTCCTTCTTCTTTTGCTTCTTCTTCTCTTTCTCCTTCTTCTTCTGCTTCTTCTTCTTCTACTTGTTCTCCTTCTTCTCCTTCTCCTCCTTCTTCTTCTTCTTATCCTTCTTCTTCTTCTTCTTCTCCTTCTTCTTCTCCTTCTTCTACTCCGTCTCTTTCTTCTTCTCCTTCTTCTCCTTCTTTTTCTCCTTCTTCTCTTTTTTCTTCTTCTTCTTCTTCTCCTTCTTCTTCTTCTCCTCCTTCTGCTTCTCCTTCTTCTTCTTCTCCTTCTTCTTCTTCTTCTGCTTCTTCTTCTTCTCCTTCTGCTCCTCCTTCTTCTCTTTCTTCTGTTACTTCTTCACCTTCTTCTTCTATTGCTTCTTTTTCTTCTCCTTCTTCTTCTCCTTCTTCTTCTTCATCATCTTCCTCTTCTCCTTATTCTTCTTATTCTCCTTCTTGTTCCTCTTCTTCTTCTTCTCCTTCTTCTTCTTCTCCATCTTCTTCTCATTCCTCTTCTTCTCCTTCTTCTCCTTCTTCTTCTTCTCCTTCTTCTCCTTCTTCTCCTTATTCTTCTCCTCCTCCTCCTCCTTCTTCTTCTTCTTCTCCTTCTTTTTCTCCTTTTTCTCGTTCTTCTTTTTCTTCTTCTTGTTCTTCTTCTTCTGCTTCTCCTTCTTCTTTTCCTTATTCTTCTTGCTTTCCTCCTTCCTCTTCTTCTTCTTCTTCCTCCTCTTCTTCCTATTCTTCCTCTTGTTCTCCTTCTTCCTCTTCTTCTTCTCGTTCTTCTTCTCGTTCTTCTTCTCCGTCATCTCCTTCTTCCTCTTCTTCTTCTCATTCTTCTTCCTCTTCTTCTTCTTCTTCCTCCTCCTCCCCTCTTCTTTTTCTATCTTCTTTTTCTTCTTTTCCTTCTTCATCATCTTCTTACACTTCTTCTTCTTCTTCTTCTTCTTCATGTTCTTAAGTTCTTCTTCTTCTTCTTCTTCTTCTTCTTCTTCATTGTCTTCTTTTTCTTCTTCTTCTTCTTCCTTTTCCTCTTGTTATTTTTCTTCCACTTCTTCTTCTTCATCTTCATCTTCTTATTCTCCTTCTTCATCCACTTCTTCCTCTTCCTCTTCTTCTTCTCCTTCTCCTTCTCCTTCTCTTCTCCTTCTCCTTCTCCTTCTCCTTCTTCTTCTGCATCTCCTTCTCCTTTGCAGTCCTCTTCTTCTTCTCCTTCCTCTTCTTCTCCTTCTTCTTCTTCCTCTTCTTCTCCTTCCTGTTCTTCTTCTTCTTCTTCTTCTTCTTCCTCTTCTACTTCTTCTTCTCCATCCTCTCCTTCTTCATGTTCTACTTCTTCTTCTCCTTCTTATCCTTCTTCTTCTTCTGCTTCTACTTCTTCTTTAGCTTCTTCTTCTTCTTCTCCTTCTCCTCCTTTTTCTCCTTCTTCTTCTGCTTCCTGTTCTCCTTCTCCTTCTTCTTCTTCTTCTTCTTCTTCTTCTTCTTGTTCTCCCTCTTCTACTTCTTCTCCTTCTTCTTCTTCTTCTTCTCCATCTTCTTCTCCTTCTTCTTCTTCTTCTTCTCTTTCTTCTTCTCCTTCTTCTGCTCCTTCTCCTTCTTCTCCATCTTCTCCTTCTTCTTCTCCTACTTCTTCTTCTTCTCCTTCTTCTTCTTCTTCTTCTTCTCCTTCTTCTTCTTCTTCTCCTTCTCCTTCTTCATCTCCTTCTTCTATTACTTCTCCTTCTTCTTCTTCTGCTTCTTCTTCTTCTCCTTCTTCTTCTCCTTCTTCTTCTTCTTCATCTTCCTCTTCTCCTTATTCTTCTTATTCTCCTTCTTCTTCCTCTTCTTCTTCTTCTTCTCCTCCTTCTTCTCCATCTTCTTGTCGTTCTTCTTCTTCTCCTTCTTCTTCTCTTTCTTCTTCTTCTTCTTCTTCTTCTTCTTCTTCTCCTTCTTCTTCTTCTTCTTATTCTCCTTCTTTTTCTCCTTTTTCTCCTTCTTCTTCTTCTTCTTCTTCTTCTTCTTCTTCTTCTTCTCCTTCTCCTTCTTCTTCTCCTTATTCTTCTTCCTCTCTTCCTTCCTCTTCTTCTTCTTCTTCCTCCTCTTCTTCCTCTTCTTCCTCTTCTTCTGCTTCGTCCTCTTCTTCTTCTCGTTCTTCTTCTCGTTCTTCTTCTCCTTCTTCTTCTCTTCCTTATTATTCTTCTTCTTCTTCTTCTCCTTATTCTTCTCCTTTTTCTTCTAATTCTTCCTTTTCTTCTTCTTCTTCCTCTTCTTCTTCTTCTTCTTCTTCTTCTTCTTCTCCTCCTCCTTCTCCTTCTTCTTCTCCTTCTTCTTCTTCTTCTTCTTCTTCTTCT
>JAIUJO010000301.1:70000-302500 GCA_023846275.1 Vanilla planifolia
TTCTTGTTCATCTCCTCCAACTTCTTCTTCTTCTACCTCTTCTTCTTCATCAACATCTTCTTCTTCTTCTTCTTCTTCTTTTTCTCCTTATTCTTCTTCTTCTTCTTCTTCTTCTTCTTCTTCTTTTTATTCTTCTTCTTCTTGCTCTTCTTCTTCTTCTACTTCATTTTCTTCTTCTTCTCCTACTTCATCTTCTTCTCCTTCTTCTTCATCATCTTCTTTCTCTTCTTCTTTGTCTTACTCTTCTTCTTCACCATCATCTTCTTCTTCTTCCTCCTCCACTTCTTCTTCTTCTTCCTCTTCTTCTTCTTCTTCTTCTACCTCTTTATCTTCCTCTTCTTCTTCCTCTTCTTCTTCTTCCTCGTCTTTTTCTTTGTCTTCTTCTTCTTCTTCCACTTCATCTTCTTCCTCTTCTTCTACTTCTTCTTCTTCTGTCTTCTTCTTCTTTGTCTTCTTCTTCTTCTTCTACTTATTCTTCTTCTTCTATTCCTTTTTCTTCTTCTACTTCATCTTCTTCTCCTTCTTCTTCTTCTTCTTCTTATCTTCCACTTCTTCTTCATCCTCTTCTTCTTCTTCTCCTTCTTCACCATCATGCTCTTCTTATTCTTAGTCCTTCTACTTCTACTTCTTCCTCTTCTCTTTCTTCTTCTTCTTCCTCCTCTTCCCCTTCCAATTCTTCCTCTAATTCTTCTTCTTTTTCTTCTATCTCTTCTTTCTCTTCTTCTTCTTCATCTTCTTCTAAGTCTTCTTCTTTTTCTTCTTCTTCTTCTTCCTCCTGTTCTACTACTTTTTCTTCCTTTTCTTCTTCTTCTTCTTCTTCTTCATGTTCTTTTTCTTTTGCTTCTACATCATCATGTTCCTCTTCTTCTTCGTCCTCCTCTTCCTCTTCTTCTTCATCATCTTCTTTTCTGCTTCTTCATCTTCTTCATCATCATCTTCTTCTTCTTCTTCTTCTTCTTCTCTTCATCATCATCATCTTCCTCTTCTACTTCTTCTTCTTCTTCTTCTTCCTCTTCTTCTTCTTCTTCTTCTTCTTCTTCTTCTACTACTACTACTACTTCTTTTTCATCTTTTTCATCTTTTTCTTCTTATTCTTCTTCTTCTTCTACTTCTCTTTCTACTTCTTTTTCTTCTTCTACCTCTTCTTCTTCTACTTCTTCTTCCTTTCATGCACACATGCATGTATGCACACAAGAAAAAGTATTAGCATGCACACACACACACACAAACACAACAACACATATGCACATATGCACCAACATACTTGAACATGTAGACCCACATGTATACACACATGCAAGTGCACACACACACATACTCATATTTTCTCACACACATGCAAACACATATGCACACACTCCACACACCCACATGCACCCACATATTCACACACAAGTACAACACACATGGACATGCATAAACATAGATGCACAATCTCTTACTTACACAAAAGCATGTGCAATACACATGCAAGTATGTTAGTACACACATACAAGCATGCACACACACATAGAAAACACGCACATACACACATGCATGCACACTAATGCACACACATACACACAAATATAAATACACATGCACACAGATGCACACAAATCAACAGACATGCATATACATACATTGCACATAAAGACATGCAAATGAACAAAAACATGTACATACATGTAGACATGCACATAAGAGCTTGCACACATGCACATATGCAGATGCACACGAACATGCATAGATGCACACACATGCATAGATGCAAACAAACACATACACATACACATGTAGGCACACACACATGTAGAGACTTATGTACAAACATGCACATGCACACATATAGACACACGCACTCATGTGCAAACACACACATATAAACACATAAGCACACACACACACACATAAGAAATGTGCTCATGCTTAAAGGAACAACTATGCAAAAATGTATGCATACACACATGAATGCATACACAGGCACCCAAGCACACACATGCACAAGAAAAAAAAAGGTATGCACATGCACACACATGAACACAAACAAGCACACACACAATCACATACACACACAAGCACTTGCACATGCACACATAAGCATATGCCCACATTTTCATGCACAGGAAAATGCATGCACATTGCTAGACATGTAGATACACACACACAAATGTAAATTACAGCCATATACTTGCATGAACATGCACAAATACATAGGAACTCATATGCTTGTACACATACACAAATACAAAAACACACAAACACAAACACAAACACTCACATACACACATGTTTGATCATGCACACAAATACTCATAGACATGTACAAACACACATGCCTACACAAACACATACACATGCACATACACAAAGATGCTCATGCACACAAATGCACACATACATAAACATGCCTGTACATGAACTTCAACATATTTGTATACTAAAAAATGTACACATACATACACACATGCACACACACAAGCACATGCACACAGACACATATGCAAGCATGTATGCATGCACACAAAGACAAAGAGACAAATGCACACACACACAGAATCATTAATGCATGCACAAATACAAACACACATGCCCATAGTTGCACACAAACACACACACATGCCAACACATATGTGTGTGCACACATGTTTATGCACACATATGAATACACACACACACTAGTGTATGAACATGCACTCACACACATACATTAACACACAGACACAGATGTGCACATACGTTGAAATAAGTATGCACACGTGTGTGTGCACACATAAAATCAATCACATACATGCATAGACGATCTCTTATGCACACATGCTCACACGTACTCACACACACGTACACACAAACATGTATGCACACACATACATTCACACACACATGGATGCACACACATGCTCACACATGCACATGTACACAAAGATGTGTCCACATGCATGCAAATATAAGTATAGACAGGCACCCATACATGCAAACAAGCACATGGAAACACAATCTCACACACACGTACTCACATGCTTACAAACTCACACAAGCACATGAACATGCACACACATGTATGCTCACACACACACACACATATGCACGCACGTACTAGAACACACATGCATGGATGCATATAGAGATGCACACACACACACATGAAAACACATACATAGAGACACTTGTAAACCCATGCACACAAACATGTGCTTACACACACATGGACAATCACATACACGTGCAAATACACACAAACACAAGAACACTGTCACATGTGCTTGCAGGCACACAAACACAAACATATGCACTCACACATACACACAAACTTAAACATGTCTACACAAACACACCCACACATACTCACACCTCCCCTCCCATGCACCCCTTGACACACATTTTCATAGAGAGACAAATGCACACATGCATTCACACACACAAACCCATGCACTCATACACACACACACCCACATGCACACACACATGCACATGCATGTAAGTACACACATGCCCAACCACACAGATTTGCACTCACCCAAACACACATACACACACAAATACAAACACTCATGCAAGCACATGTAGATGCACAGAGATGCATACACACGCACACACATCAACACTTAGGCATGTGTATAAACACACACATAAATACACACAACTACACACACACACACGTGTGCATAATAGACACAAATATGAACACACACATTTTTGCACAAACACTCACATGCACATATATGAACACACATGCAAATGCACACAAGAACGCACATGTGTACATGCATGCAAGCACAAGCACACACATATACACTCATGTGCACACACTCACGCAAGCACATGCACACACATATCACACAATAATGCACAAATACGTGCATGCATGCATATATGTACAGGAACATTTATATGCACAAGAGCCCACACATACTCAAACATACACGCACATGCACTCACATACATGCACATTAACATAAAACACATGCACTCACACACACTAATAGGCACTTATATGTACAAACATGTGTGCACAAGAACACACATATACACAAATGCATGCACACACACACACATGGACACACACTCATACATATGCACACACAAAAACTCACACAAACACATTGGCACACTTGTATGATCATAATCACATAAGCACAAACGTGTACATGTTCATACATACTAACACACGAACATGCATGCACACCCAAACATGTACACAAATGTGTGGAACACAAACACACACAGAAGCATATGCACAGACATATGCTTAAATGCACAACCACACCCACAAACATGCATACAATGAAATACTTGCACAGCACACACAATACACATAACAAAAAAACATGCACACACCTGCACACGCACACATACACAAATGTGCTTACACATATACAAACATAAGCACAGGTGCATGCACATGAACAAGCAAATACACATGCATGTATGAACATATACATGCACACACATGTATGCTTGTACACATGTGCAACATGCACACATGGACAAAAATAGACATACACACACGAGAACACATGCACATACACATACACGCATGTGCACATGCATAGACACACAAGCACACGCACCAACCCACACACACACACACACTTACACAAACATAGAGATACATAAGTGTGCACACACACTGCCATGCAAACACACATGCACCTAAATAAGCATAAAAACACACACATGCATATAAAAGCACATACACAGGCATAAGTACATGCACACACACACACAATGGCTCATGAACATGCACACATATGAAGACACAAGCACACACAGGCACACATATGCTTGCACATGCATGCATGCACACAAATGCACACTTATACACACACACATGTACACATGCAGGAACACACACAAATACAAATGCACAATTATAAACTCACGCACACACTGGCAAGGATACCCACATATACAAGAATGCACATGCACACATATGTAGATCGATACACATACAAGCACACTACAAATGCATGTGCAAGCATGCATGCATAAATACACAAACACACAAATGTTCATGCCTACACAAAAAAAAATGTGCATACACACATACACATACACACACATGTAGACACATGCAAATGCACACACACATTTATATTGATGCACATGTACATGTAGACATGCATACGTATACACTCTCTTATATAAGTGCACACTCACATGCACATATACACACACAGAGACTCCTACATAGACACATATTTGCTAATGTACATGCACACACACATGCATATGCACTTGCATAAACACATATTCACATACACACACACCAATAGGCACACACCCACACACACACTCACACACATGCACACACACATGGACACACAAACACGCACATATGCACATTACTACACATGCACACATGTGTAAGCATATGAATGCTTATGCACACATGCAAAAATACACATACACACACACACACATTCACACATGTGCACATGCCCACATGCAAACATGCTCAAGCACACAAACACACACACATACATATGCACATGCTCACACACACACAACTACACACACTATACAGATACACACATACACTTATACACTCACACGGGCACAATCACAGGCACATACATAACATGTGCACACACACTCACACAACCACACAACACACGAACACACACACATACACACATGCAATTACACACATATACACACACATGAATGCACAAATAAAAGCACACACACATGCAAACATAGACAGATAATCACATGCGTGTATGGACATGGTCATACACATATGCAGACACATGCACATAAGTGCCAAACACACAAGCACATAAGCACACAAACACAAACATGCACATATAGACATATACACACGTGCATGGGCACACACTAACACAAGCAAAAATTCAAGAACATGCACACACACATTCACACATGCACATGTACACACATCTCTGCACACGCTCACACATGCACACAAACATGTGCATATGTGTGTGTAAACTCACACATGCACAAATACACAAATATGTAGACACACACATACACATGTACACAGACACACATACAAGTATACAAGTACACACACAAATGCAAATACACAGAAGCACATGTACACATGCTCACATTTACACGTGCACAAGCACAGACATAACACATGCACAAAGAACCCACACAAATGCGTGTGTGTGCATAGACATAGATGCAGATGCATACACAAACAGACATGCACAAGTACACACACGCAAATATGCATACACACACACATATAGGCACATGCACATACACACACACAACTATACACATAAATAGACATGCAAGCACAGCACACACTCACATGCATAAGAATGAGTGTATGCATACACATAAGTGCACACATAAATGCACCTGCCCACATATGTATATACACATGCACATACAAAAGCACACACGAACATGTACTCACGCATAAACCAACACAAACACACACATGCATCTAAAGGAATGCATATAAGCAAACATATATGCACTAACACACACACAAAAACACACATACAAACTCACATACAACACAAACACACATACAAATTCACATATATGCACATACCCACACCCATACATACACGTACACATGCATAATAACACATAGACACATGCATGCAACACACACAAACATGCATGCATAAACACACACAAACATACATGCATACACACACACACATGTGCACCTACAAACACCCATAGCCACTCACACATGCACACACAAAGCACATACACATGGTTGCAAACATGCATACTTGCACACTCATATGCATACAAACACCTACACACAAACATGCATGCACATGTAGTCACACTCACACTTACACATAAGCACCCATCCACGCAAAAACATGCACAAACACAGATGTAGTTACACTATGGCACACATGCATGCACACACAAGCACACACATGCACACACACGCACACACATAGGTATACACATGCACACAAATAGACATGCACATGGATGCATGCACAAACATAAGAAAGTACACATGCACATATATGCACATGTGCATGCACTCACATACACATATACACACATGAACATGTACACACACATGTGTTTATGCACACAAATAAGTGGACACATACGAGCACACATAGACATGAATGCACACACATACATCCACACGTACATGCACATAAGTACACACACTCATATAGACATGTGCATACACTCATAAATATACACATACATACATGCACACACCCCAACACACACAGATGCACACATGCATGCTTAAAAACATGCACAAACATACAAACACACAAGCATACGTGCATGCACACAAACACACACACACGAACACACAAACGCATAAAATGCACATACGCACACACACACACCTTCACAAACTCATGATAGGACACACACACAAACAAACAAACACATGTAACAAGACACATACACATAAATACACATGCACACACACACACACATCCACACATACAGATACACACACACATGCACACTCATGCTCAGACACATGCAAATGCGCACATCTAGACATACTTTAAACACAATAGCACACATGCATGCACATGCACATAAACACAAAAACATACACAATTAAGCACGCCCACACACATATGAAAGCATATGGACACACATACATGCATACACACAAAGGCATGCACACATGCATACATGCACACACACACACACAAACTAATGAACACTCACACTGATACACATGTATGCATGCACTCACATGCACACACAAGTACACAAGCATACAAGTGCATAAGTGCTCACAAACACATACACACATAATAGGCATGCATGTATATACACATACCACTTAGGCATGCACATGCACAGATACAAAAACACTCACACGCATACATGTACACACACATGCACATGTAGACATAGACACATGAACAACCAAGAAAAAACTAATGCACATACATACATGTACACACGTTTGCACACAATTGTACAACACACATTTGCATACATATGAATGCACATGCACACACATATACACACATAAGCACACAAACGCACACAAATACACACACACATGCACACATGCGCAAGCACATATGCAAGCACACATGAAAGGCATGCATGAAAGCATGCACATATGCACAAACACAAGCATAGACACTCCCACACTCTTGGATACACACATGCATCCACATACTCACCTATACACACATGTAAATATGTACACACGCACACATGCACAAACATGCACACATGCACAAACACACATAAATGCACAAACACAAATACACACATAGTCCCTCACACATCCACACACACACATATGCACACACATGCATGTACACACAAGTCCCTATACATGCACACACACATGCATATTCACAAGCAAGCACACAAGACACACATGCAGACACACACACACATATAGACATATGCATGCACATAACCAAATATACATGCATGCTCACATGCTCACAAACATGCACACACATGCACCCACACGCACTCACACACATCATCATGCACACACAGTCACACACATAAGAGAATACAAGCCCACAAAGAAACACATACAAACACAAATAAGCTCACATAGAAGCACACGTGCATACAGACACACACAAGCACATTCACTCAAACACACATAGGCCCTCACCCATACACATGCACACACACACTTACCCATATATATGGACACACCCACATAGATACACGCACACACACAGACACACTCATTTTCAAACACATGCACATGTGAGCACACCCACTCACATAGACACACACATGAACACATTCCCATATGCATACATGAATGCACCCAAATATACACAAGTGCACACACACATACACATACAAGCACTTGCACACACAGTCCCACATGCTCATGTATACACACACTAACATTCACACATGAATAGATGTACATAGACACATGTGCACACTTATTTCACACACACAATTATGTAAACACATAAACCCACACATAGATACATAAATAGTTGCACTTATACACACATAAGTACACACACACACACACACTCCCACATGCATATTTACACACACATATATGCACATGCACAGAAACATAGGCACACACATGCATAAGCACATATGCACACCTATAAGTGCATATATGCACACATGCATACACTCACATGCACTCATTTGTGTATAAACTCATACATGCACACGCACATAGATGTACACATGCATGCAAGCACACACACACATACAAAAATATGCACATGTACACACATATATACACTTGCCCATATACACACATGCAAGTGCATTAGTACACGCACTCAAGCAGGCATGCACCTATGTATTAAGACAAGTGCACACACTCACACACATGCACACACATGCATACACACACGTACACAAAGAAACACACACTTGAAAACACACACACACACACACACGTGCATGCATGTAGGATCACATATAGCACATGCACATATGTGAACACATGCATGCAAGCACCCACACACACCATGTGCCTACATGGACACACACACACACACACATACACAAATACAGGAAAAACACCCACACACACAAACACCATCACACACCCGTACATGGCAACAACATGCATGCAAACATACAAACACATACATCCAATATGCACACGCTCATGCAAATACACCCATGTACAAACAAACACTCAAACATAGATAATCAAGTTCACATGTAAACAAATACACACATAGGCTCCCACACATAAAACACATGAAAACACACACGTACGTGAATAGAATGAACACATACTTAAATGCACATACAAACGCATGCACACCAACACATACTTCCATACACTTACATGTTCACATATGCATGCAAAAATACACTCATATGCACACACATGCACAAAAAAGACATACACACGCACATGTATAGATAGACACACTTTTGTGTGGACAATAACACCCACACATGCACACATATGGGCCCAACATACATATAAACATATGCAAACACACACACACACGCACATGCACATGAATGAAAACCCATGCTAGCACACTCATTCACACACATGCACACTAATACACACATACAGGTAAACATAGGTACACATGGGCACACACAAACACCTACACATAAAAACACACATACATAAAAACAAACATGTATACACACACACATACTTGGACATGGACACAAACAAACACATACATACATGCACATGGACACACACACACACACAAACATAAACATGCACACAAGCACACACATGCTTGCATACATGCAAAACAAGCACACATGTACAAGTACCCACAAACACACACATGAACACTTATGCATACATGGATCCACATGCACACACACACATGAATGCATACACACATGCACATAAATGTACACAGATGCACACATTCACAAACATGCATGCTTACACATATGGACCCAAGCACATAGATGCAAATGCATATGCACAAACAAATGCATGCATAGACATATAAACACATGTTAACACATACTCATAGGCACACACATGTACACACAATGGCTCACAAACATGCACAACACACACAGACATTCACATGCATGCACCCACACACATACGTAGATAAATGCATTCAAATGCTACCAAAAAAGCACATGCTCACACTCGCACATGCATAATAACACACACACACAAATGCACATATAGAGTCACACGTATAAGGACACACACACATAGATACATGCACAAAAGCATATACTTAATTACACATATTGATGCACATGTACCCATATATGCACAAAACAGACATGCACTCACACACACACACTCATGCATGAAAGCATAAAAACAATGTGTATGCGTACATACACATAGAAATGTGTATGCATACACACACACACAAAGATGCATCATACACGTGCATGCACAAAGACACACACACATGCAAACACATACACATGCATGATCACACACTCACCTGCATTCACAAATGTGCACATGCACACACACTCATAGAAACATGCACATAAATACAAAAATTGCAAACACACACACACACATGCCAATACACACTTGTAGGCATATACACATGGACAAGCACACAAACTCACACATGCAGATAGGGGCAGACACCTACATACATGTGTGAACACACACACTCACACATGTATGCTCAAACAAATGCACAACCACACACACACATAGATATACACAAACACACACACACACACACATGCATGCACAACAAGACACAAACACATGTGCATGAGCACACATAGATGCACATGCTCACACATAGGCATATGCACACACACAAACATGAACAAAATCATCCACTGACATACATATATGAGCTTGCAGATACACAAAAAAGATCGGTTGTAAACACACAAACCCACACACATGAACACAAGCACAAACCCATACACACATGTGTGCACTTGCACACACACAGACAAATGCTCACACACATATGCATGTATGCACACATGCATGGAAGCATAAACACACATGGACCAACACAACCCCCTACACACACAAATGCACACAGACACACACACACACACTTGCATGCTTACTTATAACATGAAAACCTACACATAGACAAGCACTCACACACACACACAAAGAGACAAAAACAACAACATACACGTGCACACATATGCTCAACACACAAATGCATACACACACATACAAGCACACACCAGCACCCACATACATGCATGTGCACACAAAAGAACACACACAGGCACACTTGTGCACACACCCAACACACATACACACATGCTCATATGTTCACACAAACACATACACACACATGCATAGATGCACACACACACCATAACATGCATGCATGCACACATGTTTAGACAAACTTGCTACACACACATGAACACCAAAAAATAGACACCCAGATCTGTACAAACAAATCCACACACACACGCACAAACACTCAGGCATGCACACACATATGCAAATGTGCTCGCACATGCACATCCCACATTAACACACATGAACACACACATACTCTCACACAAATAAGCACAAGTAAACACAAACACACATATGCACGTGCACACATAAGCACATGCTCATCCAAATATAATCACATGCATACACATCCACATACAAGCATCTACAAACACACCTACATACATGCAAAAAATGTGCACATGTGTATGTAAAAACACAAGCATTTACATGCTCACGAACACATGTACTCATTGACACAGGCAGACACCCACACACGCATAACCTACACACACACACCCACATGCATACACACACATGCACACACATGGATGCATATATACACATGTACACACACACATACCTACTCACACATGCACATATTTTTACACACACACACACCCATGTGTGCCCATGCACACACAAGTTCACACATGCACATACATGCATGCAAACTCATACGCACACACATGCCTACCCATATACACACATATACAAATGCAAATACATGGACACAAATACATTGACCTACACACACTTGCACACAAGCACACACATGCACTAATACATGAACGCACGCATGCATGCAGGCGTTTGCAAAAATGCATGAACGCATGCACGTATGCACACACAAACACACCGACACACACACACAAGAACGTGAATAACAAGTACAGACACACAAACAATCACATACACCTACAAACACGCATACACAATCACCACACACACATGCACATAAACATATGCATATGCAAATACACACTCACAAGGGCATACATACATAGATAGACATGCTCATGGATGCACGCACACACACACATATACATACATGCACACAGAAAGAAACACAAATTAACAGATTGCAAACCCACTCAAAACAAAAACACAAATGCACATGTATGCACACACACACACAAGCACACATACAAATACACACATGCACACACATGTACATATGTATACACACACTCACATATGTAAAAGCATATGCATAGACAAGCACAAAAGTAGACACACACACCCTTGCACACACAAACAAAGACATGCATACACACCAACACTCACACCTACCCAGACACAAACAAACACATTGGCATGCACATATTCATACACACATGTAGCCATGTAGATAGATCCATCCAAATAAGCACACACATTCACATGCATGTACATTCACATGCACACACACACACATGTACATGCACATGCATAGATAGTCACACATGTACACACACACACAAACATGCATGCACCCATCCACATACACACTTGCATGCACACACATAAACTAATACATACACACACAAATGCACAAGCACACATAAGTACATAAGAAAAAGCACATGAACACATGCACATGTACACACTCCCACTCACACACACACACACACTTAAACAAATACACACAAAAACAAGCACCCACACCCACGAACACACACAAGCATAAATACACACAAATGCACAAGCACAAAAAAACCACAAAAATGCACAGACACGTGAAGGAACAAACACACATACAAATAGACACATATGCATATAAACATGCATACACACATGCTTACACACATAGACTCATGCACACATAAAAATACACGCACGAGTATGTGAATGAAAACAGAGACACAATGCACACACACACACGCCAAAATGCACACATGTATGCATGCACACACACATATGAGTGCACACGTACATAAGAACACACACACACACACACACATATATATATATATACATGCCATCATGTCCACTCCCACACACCCACACACAAACAAATATCCATGCATGAACACATGCACATACATGCACACACATGCACAAAAACAAAAAATCCACACAAGCCCACACACGCATAAAAATATCCACACAAGCAAAAACATATATTCATGTACACTTATACATGCATAGGGATGCACATGCATGCACACATAGCCACATAGGTACATAAGCATGTACACTCTCAATGGCTCGCACACATGTATCCACACACACACACACTTACATAGAGAGACATGAACATGCTCATACACACTTGCACACATGCATGCACACACTCATGCACATGCACACCACATACACTAGCAAAGGCATACACACACAAATGTACACTCATAAAAAGCCTAGTCGCACATGAGCATGCAAAAGCATGCACACATACATACTTGCTCACATGTATGTAGACATGCACATAAACACACACATACACATATACATATGCACCCATTCACTTGTGTAATATGCATAAGCAAGGTTGTGTGAACAAATGCACACACACACACACATGTACATACACACATTCTCACACTTGTACATGTGATGCACACACACACACAAAACAACTAACATGCACACATACAAGCCTATATAACTACACACACACACACACACTTGCACACAGACACAGACACAGACATACCAACACGTGCACGTACATGATCACACACACACACACACAAACACAGATGCAAACACACACACATGCACACTTACATGCATGCACACATGGTTAACTTGCATACACATGCACGCACATACACATACACACATGCATGCATGGACATATGGATGCACATACACACACACACATGTACACACAAATGCATAAAAGCACCCACACATGAACAAAAACTTACATATAGACACATAAGCACACCCATGCACACACACACATCAACACATGCATACATATGCATACCCATATGCACACACATGCACAGCCACACACATTGGCCCATGCACACTCACACACACATGCTTACACGCACACCTATGCATTGGCACACATGTATAGGCACACAAAAGTACAAATGCACACATGCACACAAACATCCTTAAGTATACATGTAGGAACATGCACTCACACACCTGAATGCATGCACATAAGCACACATTAACACACATGCATGCATTAATAATAAATATACACACACATACACATGACCACAAGCACATATGCACACATAAGCACATGCACACACACACACACACACAAACACAAACATGCTAAAACACACATACACATACAAGAATGCTCATACACATTTGCAGCCACACACACACGATGCTCATTCACATATTTAAAAAAGCACACAGATGCATGTTTACATAGGAATGCACACACACCCACACACACTCATGGCCATGCACACACACACAAACACAAATATAAGCACACATGCACAAACACACACACATGCACACATACACACATACACACGATTACACTTATAGATGCCCACCCATGCAAACACATCGTCTCATACACACTTATGCACATAGATGTGCACACACATGCACACACATTCACATATATATGGAAACACACCCATACATATACACATATGCACATGGAGTCACACACATAAGCACACAAAATATTACACACACATCCACAAATGCACACACATATACACACACACAAAGGCACACACACGAACACAGATACAAGCACTCACATAAACATGCACGCACACATGTGTACACACACATGCACAATTAAGAACACATAAGCACATGTGCAGACATGCATTGGCATACAAAAACACATACAACTATACCTACATAGATATACATGCATACACATGCATACAAACATGCACATGAATACACATACTTGCACACAGGCACACACATCCTCATATAGATAGAAATATGCACAAACAAGTGCACACAGACACACATATAAACATGCAAGCATGTAGACATGAATAATACACACACACATGAACTCATGTACTCCTACACACACATAAATGCACATGCACATACACATGTCCAGAAGCACATGTACATGTCGATGCAAACACTTGCATATATAATTGGATAAAGATGCACATGCATGCACACATGCAAATACACACATGCATGCACACAAACACACACACATGCACACAAACACACATAGACGCATGCACATGCCCACATACAAATATAAATACACAAACATATGCACATACATAAGCACATGCTAATATACATGTAGAAAAATATATGCACATGCATAAGTAATCACCCATACAAGCACACCTATCCACACATAGAGCCACACACACACTTGCACACATACACACTTGTACATGTGGATAACCCACACACACAAGCACACACATATGTACATGTACACACATGCACACACACATGCACATATGCACATGAACACACATTAGCACACCTAGACATAGACAGCCAGACATATACTGACATACACACAAACACATGTATATGTACACACACACAATGCACATACATACACACAACCATAGACACACACACATACATAGAACCTGATGCACACACACACACATACACATATACACATTCACAAATGCACACATAGACATGAACATATACACATGCACACATGTAGATAGATACACAAAGACTTACATATATAAATGCACCCAAGCGCACACATGTACTCACTCATACACACATATATGGACATAGATTGATATGTATATGCACACACACACATACATGCACATGCACATACAAATATGCTTGCACACACTCACACACATATACACACGCAAGTGTAGACATAGTCACACACTAAAAAACACACACATGTGCATATACACACACACATAGGCAAAACAATAAACACATACACATATAGACTCGCATTTACCCACTCATCCATATAACAAACACACACACACACCCATGTATAAGGACACAAACTCATGCACACATAAACATACAAACATATACATGTACACATGCACATGCACTACACACATAATCACACACACAATGCACACATGTACATGCTCACATACACACATGCACACACACACACACACAAGCACAAAAACTCAAACACACATATACACACATTTAAACACTCACACATACACACACACACACACAAAAACATAAATGCACATGTGTATGTAGACATACAAACACACAAAAACATTCATAAGCACACACACAAATCAATACACATGCACAAACACACATATAAAAAAATAGTGACACAAGCATATGCATACACGCCCCATACACATGTGGCTAAATATACATACATGAATAAATATACACATGAACATACATACACACTTACACACACCCACACACATGGACATGCACACACTCATGCACCCATAAATACACTTGTTTGTGGATGCATCACACACACATGAATACACATACACACACAAGCATGCACACAAACCTAGCCACACACACACACACTCACCCACACACATAGACTCACACAAACATACGCACATGCACGCTTATGCACAAGCACACTAAAACACAAATGCATGCACACATGCTCACACAATCAAGCAAACACATACACGTATACACATACATGAGCACAACTACACATGTAATCACACAAACACACACACACACCTGCATGCACGCACATGCACACATGAACAAGAATGAACAATTATGCATGTTTTCTTTCACACACAATGTACACACACACAACCACACACACACATACAAACAAAGTCATGCACATGCATAGGCACAAACATATATGTGCATGCTTACACACATACACACACATGTGCATGTGTACACACACGTGCACACATACACATGCACATGTGCATACACATATGCACACAAACATGTACACATGTGCATAATCACACAAAAACACATAAAAAATGCACACATACCCACATGCACCCACACAAATACATGCATACACACACACACATGCATACAGAATAACACACACACAGATGCACACAAAAAACATACCTATATAAGCACACACATAAACTCACAAGTGCACACACACACACATGCCCATGCACACAATACACATACATGCACACACATACACATGCACACCCATACACTTACATAAGAACTTATGCATGCATGCACACATGTGCACTTCCACACAAACATACACAATATCTTGTGTGCACATGCACACATATAGGCACACAGACACACTCTTACGCATACACACATGTTCACAAACATACATGCAAACACACATATGCCTAGAGAAACACCGACACATACATATGCACGTGCACACACACATACAAATATAGGTGCTCTAACACACACATACACACACACACATGCATACAAACTTGCACACATACATGCACTCACAACCAAATATGAATGTATGGACACTCATTCACACATGCAAGCATGCATGCAGACATGTGCATGCATGCAAAACACATACACATGCCCATACACATATAGATGCATACTTACACACCACACACATGCCAATAACACGTCACGACATGCACCATAGACACACACATGTGCACACACATATAAACCCACATACACACACACACATGCACACACACACATATACATAGAAACACACATATGTACATCATGATGCACAAGAACACACTTGTGCACAATTATAAATGTTCACATGCACAAACTAATTCACACAAACTAATCACACACACATTCACATGCAAACATGCACTCACACTTATAAGAACATGCATACAAATAAGCACACATGCATACATGCATACATGCAAGGGCACATAAGCATAGACACACACACATGCACACACACAGATATACACATGCTTACACACTCATAATTGTAAGCACAAGACACAAATACACACACATGCACATGCATGCATGCATGTACACACTCATATGCTCACACACACCTACTCACGTGAGCACACATGCACTCACACACACATACAAACATGCAGACATACACACACACACACACATACAGACAGACACACACACACACATGTATGAACAAAAACATGAATACATGGTCTCACTCCTAGAAAAACACACAAAACATGCACACACCCACACACAAAAATAAATACTTCTGCACATGTGTACTCACAAAATTATGCAAATTCAAATCCACAAATCTACACTCATAATCATATGCACATGTACAAGCAAACACTTGTAGAACAAAAGGCACATACATGAGCAAAAGCATGTATACACACACAAATAGACACACACATGCACACACACACACACACACAAACTTGCATGCATGTGTTGACACATGCACATATGCACAAGCATAGTAATGCACACACACTCACGTGCACATGCATATACACACACACACATACATATTTATGCTCACAAGCAGACACACACATACATATTTATGCTCACAAGCACACACACATCTACACTCACACACAGCCACCCACTAATACACACATATGCATGCATACACATGCACACGCACACACACACACACACGAAAACATGAACACACGTATACACTCCTGCACGAACACACACACAAACATAAGCGTGTGCACACACACACACACACTTGCACACATGCCCATTCCTATTTGCTAAAACACAGATGCAAATAGGTCCATCCATACTTGTAGTTACATGCTTATGCATAAACACACACATGTAGATAACAAGGCACACACAAACATGCACACACATATACACACGTACGCATGTGCACAACCACACGTGCACATACACTAGAAAACTCTTGCATATAGACTCACATGCACAACCACACGTGCACACAGACATACAGACACATAAGCATGAACTAAAGCACACAAACACAAGCATACACAGATGGAAACATAAAAAAATACACATGCACACATACACATATGCACACACACACATGCACACAAATACACATACACAGTTACACAGAGGCATGTGCACCAAATGGCATGAACTTATAGACATACACACACTTACACACATAAATACAAACAAACATACACAAACACACACAATCTCAGATAGGCACCCTAAGAGACTGATGCATGAATAGACATACACATATAAAAAGGAATGCATGCACTCAAACATGCACAAAAATTTACATAAACATAGCCACACGTGCTCAAACGTACACTCACATGCACACACCAATGCACACAAATGCACACATGCACACATACACACACATGTGCATCTAGACATTCTCACAGATATGTACACATACACAAACACATGCCCACACATGCACATGCACTCAAAGACATGCACACACACACACATACACAAACACAGACAAGCACACAAAAAGATAAACACATGTATATACACATTCAAACATGCAAACAAACATCCACACATACACAAAGATACACATAGACTCATACACACATGCACACATGCACATTCACATGCATATATACAGAAACATAGTTGAGAACACAAACAGACATGCACGTATTTGTATGTATGAAGACATGCACACACATACACACTCACACAAATGAACACAAGCACACATGTGCACACATTCACTCAAACACATGCACAAACACACACATTAATAAACATGTAGGAATACAAATAGACATGCAAAAACATGCTCACAAAAATACATGTACATGTATATACACTCATAGACACACACACACACACATGCACACTCATGCATGCAAACAAAACACAAGAACACATGTATACAAACTCACACAAATGAATGCACACATATACATGTATGTAAACAAGCACACACACACAAACACAAACACAAACACGTGCACATTCACAAATGCACACACACACACACATACTTAAGAGCTCAAATGAACATGTACACACACAATCATACCTATACAAAAACATGCACATGCACAAGCACTCGCATACATGCACTCACACACCCAACCACACACATGTACACATGCTCATAAAAGCAAGCATAATACAAATATATGCACCCACACACATGTGCATGTACCGACTCACTTGTTCACCCACACTCACATTCACACGCACGTAGACACCCACATGCATGCACACACTCACATATGTGGACACACAAGTACACACACATGAACCCATATGCACACAAGCTCACATACACACACACATGCTCACACATACTAACCCACACATGCACACACACACACGCACACATTCATACACAGGAAAACACACAAGCATGAAAATTTGCACACACATGCATGCACTAATGTAATAACACACATACTTGCACACATGTGCATACCCACATGTAAATATTAAATGGGCACATCCACAGTTGAACTCATATGCACACACATAAGAAAACACATATAATAAAAGACACACATATGAGCACAAACATCATGCACACATGAACACACATGCATACACACATGTGCACACACATGTAGACACACGCAAAAATAGCCACGAACTCATACACACAAAAGTGAGCACAAACACACACATACACAGATGCATGCACTCATAAACACACATACACACTAACATATAAGAACATACACACATACATACAAAAATACACCCACATGTGAACATCCTTGCACAAATGCCAAATTGCACAAAAATACACACAAATGCACACACACACATGAGTATGAAGAATGACTTGCACATAAACATATGTGCACATTGAGATGAAAATTCAAACACACACATGAATTCAAACACTCATATACTAAGCAAATATGTAGATTTAGACACACACTATTCTGCACACATGAACACACACATGTCCATGTGCATGCACACACACATGCATGCACATGTACACTCCTACACACATTCAATCGCATCCATAGACACATATGCAAGCACACACACATGCACCCATACACATGCACATGCACACACACTCACACACATGAATACAAAAACACACCCACATGCACACATGCTTGCACAAATGCAAAACTATACAAAAATACACACAAATGCACACATACACACATGAATATGAACACTGACATGCACATAAACATGTGTGCACACTAAGATGAAAATTCAAACACACTCACACATGAATTCAAACACTCATATACTCATGCAAATATGTAGATATAGACACACACTATTCTACACACATGCACACGCACACATGTAAATGTGCATGCACAAACACATGCATGCACATGTACACTCCTGCACACATTCAATCACATCCATAGACACATATGTAAGCACACACACATGTACCCATACACACCCACATGCAAAAGAAACACAAACATAGGCACACGAACACAGAGATAAATCCATACACATACACAAGTACATGCATATACAGACATACACACACATGCATTTATGCACATAAACACATGCATACACATATGAGCCCTCCACACACACACACATGCATATTCACTAACTTGTGTGAACAAATACACACACACACACACATATAGTATCAAAGAAAAAATAGCATGTACTCACATGCACACAAACTCTCTCTCACTCACTCACACAAACACACACATACATGCATGCATGCACACATGTGCATGCACTAGCACATACACACATGGATACATGCACATACATGAAGATAGTCATGAGTGCATAGACACATGCACACATACACAGATGCACACAAATGTGCATGAGTGCCCAAACACATGCACACAAATGCACGTAGATGCAAACACTTGCACATGTGCACATACACCCACACATGCATACAGAGACACATGTCCATGCATGCATATGTAGAATCATACATATGCACATGCAAAAATGCACAAACACATGCACCCACATACCTATACATTTGACCACGTGGACACACACACAAACACATATGCAAGCATGCATGAACTGACACGCACACACGCACACATAAGAACAAACAAACACACACAATTGTGCTCCTACACATAATAACATGTGTCCACGTGTGCACACACACACACCCCTATGCAAGCGCACACATACACAAGAACAAACACATATATGTATACACACATCTACATGACATAAACACATGTACACATGCATGCATATGTGCACATGCACACACACACACATAGAGGTACACATACATGTGTGCAACAATGCACTCACATGCACAAACACACACACACATAGAAACACTCACACATGCATAAGCACATGCATGCAAATGCATAAACACACACACACACACACAAAAACATGCACCCATGAATAAGAATATGCACACGCATGCACACATCCACGGCAACACACATGCACATGCACACACTTGTACACACAACACACAGAAACATGCATAGGAGTGCAAGTTGGCATTCACACACATACTCACATGCACACATGCACACATACACACACCCACTCAGATGCACACAAATGCACACCCACACAAAAACATAAGCACATATGCGCATGCACACACAAACATGCCCACCCAAAAACATATAAGCATGTACTCATGCACACAAATGAACACACACAAGGACATGCACTCACATCGACATGCACAACATTCTACATGCATACAGAAATGAATGAAAATGTGAAAATACAAATGTAAACACATAGAAACTAACACATAGGTGCACACTGATGCATACACATGGACTTGCATTTGTGCACACATATGCAAACACCCAAAGACACATACATATATGTGCAAATAGATGCAAACACACATTTGCATACATATGCCACGCACACACATGCATATGGATGCACATGTATGCACAATTACATTCACATACACACACAACACATTCATGCAGACACTAGCACTAACTTATGCACACACACACACATACACACTAACATAGGCACCCGTACACATGTGCATGAACTTGTAGACATGCACACATACATAATTGCACACAGAGACACATTCACACACATGCATATACACACAAAGACATGCACATGCACACACTAATGCACACACACAGAAATGCCTACATGCACATGCACTCACACAGAGATAATCATTTAAACACATACACAAGAAAAAATACATACATACACCCACTCAAACCTACACACAGATGTCAACACACAAGCACATGTATGCATACACACATACACACACATAAATGCATACAAACACATGCACACACACTCATGCTCATGTGTTCACACACAAACACATAATCACTCACATGCACATAGACACATGCATATGTACACACAAGTAGACACATATACACACATATGCATGCACGTCCATGCACATAAGCACATGCACACTTGCATGCACATGCATACACATACACATACACATATGCATGCTCCCTCTTACAGACAACCACATGCATAGATACGCACACATAAACACAAACACACACGAGCAAACAAACACCCACATAAATCCACACACACGCCTACATGCACATGGATGAATGCATCCACACATAAAAGACACACACAAACATACACATCATATGTATGCAAACACTTTAACAAGCATACATACACATAAACACACACATAAGTTACACACATGCATCATGCATGCAAGCACAATCATGCATTTGCACATGCACATGCATAGTTATCCACACATACACATATTACACACGCACACATGTAAGCAAACATACACACACATCCTTAAAGAAAAACACACACACACACATGTAGGCATGCATGCATACACCTACATGCATACTTTTAAGCTTGCTCACCCACATAAATGCATAATTACACATGCACACACACATAACCAGGCTCATACACAAGCCCCCACACACAGACATGCACAAATGTACACACACACACATGTCCCCAGACACATTCAAGCTCATAAACAAACACACATGCACACGTGTGTACACATAGGTAGACATACACATGAACAAGTGCATGCACATGTAGATGGATGCACTTGCACTCAAGTGACAAACTAAAAAACATGAATGCATACATACATGGCACGAATTGAAGCACACATAACCAAAGATGCAGACACAAATACACATGCTTATGCACACATACACACATAAGTATAGCCACACACATGCACTCTTCCACATGCATACACAAGTCCATACACATACACAACACACATAGACACACACACGCATGCACACAAAAACATGGATAAACACATATACACATATGCAAATAGATATGAATACAAATGCACACACACACACACACACACACACACACACACACACACACACACACACATATATATATATATATATATATATATATGCACATAGACACACACTAATATGCATTGACAAGCATACACACATGCACACAAGCACAAAAGCACACAAGCACAAAAGCACACACCCATATGCACATACGTGCATGTACACACACCCATATGCACACACACAAAGATGCTCACACACTTATATGCACATAGACATGACAAGACACAACCAAATGCACATGCATATGCACATATAAACACACACAAGCAAATAAACACATATACACACACAAACATATGCATGACAACATGCAAATGCACACACAGATGTACACACACCTACACACACACAACACTAACATGCACACACATCCAAAGGCAAAGACACACAAACACACAGCCATATGCATATAAAAACACAAACATGCACACCCACACACATAGACACACACACATATGTACAAGTATACCCATGCATACATACACTTGCGCACTCACAAACATGCACATGCTCACACTCCCATGCGCACATATGCACAAACACACCCACACACGCATGTGCATACAGACATGCACACACACTCACATGAACATGAATAGGCACAAAAACATAATCATTCTCACAAGTAAATGCATAGGCACATACACATGCCCACAGACATGCACATATGCACATAGATGGCAAAACATGCTCAGAGGCACACACATACATATAAGCATGCATGTATACATATTTAATAGCATAAACATTTGCATCCACATGCATGCACAAACAAACTCACATGTACACACATAAAAATAAACATATTCATACACAAATGCATGTACACACATGCACATATATGCACACTTAGACAAACACGTGCACATATGAACACACAAAAGCACACACATGCACCCACACACTCATGCAAGGACACACGCACATATGCACTCACTTACACATAAGAAAACACATGCACAACACGTACATCAATACACACACATGCAAGCCTAGAAAAAATATAAACACAAGTATGCACACATACACACTCACACATGCACATGCATGCACTAACAAATAGACATGGGCACATATTTTGACATTCCCAAATGCACATGTGAGCATGCATAGATGCATGTGCATAGGCAAATATGCAAACACCTACACACAAATAGTCACATGTAAGCATGCATGCAGACACTCACAGACATATGCATAATCACACAAACGCCAACACACATCCACAAATATAAGGTCATACATGCACACGTACAAGCATAGACACACAAATACACACACAAGCATACATGCACACATACATACAAACACACATGCATACACATGTTCACACCCATGAATGCACACACTTATACTCGCATATGCAAGAACTCATAGCACATGAAAATATGCACACACATATGCTCTCACACACACATAAATGTACGTTCACACCTCACCCACACAGTCACAAATGTTTGCACATATGCATGGACATATGCTTGCAAGCACACAACCACACATGCACACTTCAGCACACACACCCACATATAGTCACACACTTACACAAGCACACATGCACATGATCGCATGGAAACATGCCCACACTCATGCACCCATGCACACAGACAAACACATGCACACATAAACACACATGTGTACAAACACCCACACACATGCACATGCATAAACACATGTATATACACATGCACACACATCACACACACATGCCCATGCACATATAAATACTCACAAACACACACATAAAACATGTGTACACATACATACACATGTACTAACAGATGCAAACAAACCCATACCAAAACACACTAGCATTCATCCACATGCTCACACATGTATACACACAGACAACCACACCCACATACACACATATGCACAAAAATAGATAGAAGCACACACATGCACTATTCTGAGCACAAGAACACATACACACATGCACACACGTGTACACACACACAAACGAGTAGATACATGCACACACACACACACATGCACATGCATAAGCACACAAACGTGCATACCCATGCACAGCCACACACCAAAACACACATAAATAAGTAGACACATGCACACACACAAACATTCATATAGCTACACTCATACACACACATAGAAACACACAATCACACATGCTTGCAAAGATAACACACATATACATACCCACACATGCATTCATGTACACATCCACACACCCACACATATGCATGCACCAACACTCACATCCATACACACACATACACACGTACAATCATGCTTACACACACGTAACGTTTAGACATGACCTAAACAAGCATACACACACGAACCCAAGAACCCAAGAACACATAAGTACATGCTCACAAACACATACACACATACAAACAAATGAACACACACGGACACACATGCACAAACAAGGAAACATACTTGCATACACACTCCCACATCCACTTATGCACACATGCACACACAAGCATAAGTACATGCATGATGCAGATATACACACACATGAATAGAGACACACACATACACACACATTTACAAAGACACACACATGTATGCACATGCATTCATGCACACATCAATGCACACACACATGCATGAAACTCTCTCTCACACACACAACCAGATGCATGCACATGCACAAATAAATACACACACACAAAGCATGCACACATACCCATACACTTGCACACACTCACACATATGCCCATACACACACACACATGTACACAAACACACATATGACACAAAAATACATATGCACCAATACACACACACACACATACACACACATATCCAAACACAACTATGCACATGCACACACAAACACATGCACACACACATACATAAATACACACATAAGCACAGACACATGTACAAACACATGCACATGTGCACACACGTGAACACATATGCTCATGTATATATAGATGCACATGCACACACATACACCAAACACACAAACATACACACACATGTTCATACGCATCCATACAAGCACACACATATACACACATACACATGAACACATCAACACATGCATAAGCTTACATATAGGCACACATGCAAATGTGCATATGCACAAGCACATCTACACACATACACACATGCACACATGCACACATGCACACAATCACACATGTATACACACACATAAGCATGCACACATACACATACATGCATAATCACATACACAAACAAATGCACATAAATAGGCACACAAGCACATGCAAACATTGGTGCATGCTCACACTCATACACACACACACACACGAAGGCACACACTCACATACGTAGAAACATGTATGCACACACACATGCATGCACATACATCGACACACATGCACAAACAAACACATGCATACATAGTCGCACGAGCACACACTCATACACACACACACATGTGAATAGACACAGCTACACATGCACACACAAGCACAAACAACAGATAAACACGAACGCATATGCACTTGCACCCACACAAACACACACAGACACTCACATTCACACACAAGCATATGTGCTTACTCACGCACATACATACACCTACCCATACACAAACATAGTTACAAAGTCATGCACATACATGCACATGAATGCTTGCACATTCTCACATATGCTTGCACCCATGCACACACATAAGTACATACACCACCACAACCATAATCACACACATGCACATACACATAAACACACCTGTATTTGCATAGATACAAAAACACAAACACACACGCACATAAAATGCACAATTGCACAAATGCACACATGCACATGGATAAGAAATAACATATCTACATGCGCATCCACACACACTCGCTTGTATGCCATGTACACATATGCATGGACCCACATCTTCTCACACACATAAACACACACACATGCACACACATGCATTGGCACATACATGCATTGGCACACACATGCATAGGACAACACTTGTGCATGCACGTGAACACACGTATACAAGCACATGTGCACACACATACACACAACAAGTACATAATTGCACAAACACACATGTACACATGCGCACAACAAGAATGCACACAGACACATACACACACACATGCACATTAATACACATACAAATGCACACATATACACACACATAACAAAAAAACACAAGCATACACCCATGCATGCACACACACAGAAAAACACACACGTACACACACAAATGTATGACAATGTATACAACGTACATTCACACATATGCACATGTGCACATGCACACATACTTGTGCAAAAATACACACAAACACACATGTACACATATTCTTGCACACTTGCATGACATACACATGCATGTAGATGGACATACACACACACACAAGAACACAAATGTACACAATGCATAGCTGTATAGACAAAAAGAATGCACACACACACACACACATACACACCCATGCATACATGCACAATACAATTCACAAACATGCAAATGCATATGCATAGGCAATGATACACAAGCTCACAAATATGTCACACACACATGCACAAAGATACACATATGCATAAGCATGCACACATATGACTACCCAAATATACACACACTAGCACACACACATGTACCCACACTTCTACATGCACACACACACACACATGCATGCATGTTGGCACACATATACACATGCATATGCACACCTACACATACATATGTAGAAACACACTTGCACACTCAAGCATGTAGACATGCCCACATGCACAAGTACACACATTTATATGCACAAAAGTACAAACATGTCAACATGCATACACAAAAGTCCACACACACACACATGCACATAAAGACATGCAAACACACACACACACACACATGTGTGTACAAGATCCTACAAACACACATCCATGCATGCACACAAACACATACACATGAACATAAATACATATGCACACATAGACATGTGCACAAACGTGTACACATACATACACACATGTGTAGGCACACTGACATGTATAAACACAAACACACACACATAGACATACATAGACAACTATCCATACACTCATTAAGACACAAACACATGCATACCCATACACACACACACACCACCATATGCTCAAACATAGCCACACATGCACATGCAAACACACATACATATGAGTACAAACTAACACACACATACACATAGACACACATATACAAACACATATGCACATGTACTCACAATCTCATGCATATACACACACACACACATGTAGGCACACACACAAGCACAAATAGGCACACGTTCATGCACATGCATGCACACATGCACATATACAAACACACATGCACACAAGCACATACACAAAGTCAAATACATACCAACATAGACACACACACACATGTACATGTATAAATGAACACACATAGTTGCAAATATGCAAGCATGCACTTGTGCACACACACACATGCACACGCACACACAAACATGCAAATGTGCATACACACATTCACACATGCAAGCACATATGTACACACACATGCACCCAAGCATGCACATACTCCCACACACAACAAACATGCATGCCAACACACACACATGCATAGACACACATGTACACACACATAAACACATGAACACATGCATATGCAAATGCACCCACACTCATGCATACATGAAAATGTAGACACACACATGCACACATTTAGAAGCACATGTACACCCCCCACACATAAACAAGCACACATGCTCACATGCACACACACATGGACAAATAAGCATCACCACACACATGCACATACACACACTTACACAACAATGCACACATATGCATAGACACACACACACATTAACATACACACAAAGAAATGCACACACACACAATCATGCATAAGAATAGACACTCATACATGCACACATGCAAATACACACACACATAGAGATGTGTATTCACAAATAAAGAAGCATGAATAAAGACATTTGCTCACACACATATATATTTGCATAAGCATACATGCACATGAGCACAAGCACATGCTCATGCATCTGCATGTGCACTTACACACTTGTAAATATGAACACATGCATGCATGCTCACATATGAAAAACATATGCACTCACATGAACACATACATGTACACACTCACACATACACACGCACACACACAAATACACAGGCACATACAAATGTGCATACACCTGGTATGCAAATAGAGACACACATATCTACACAGATACACGTACACACGAACACATGCTCATGTAGGCATGCACACACATACAAACATGTACACTTGTGCCCTTATGCAAACACATGCACATAAAAACACACATGCACAATAATATGTATAAGAAAACACACACATACACGTAAACATAGAGAAACACATACATGTGTACACATATGCACATACACGTGTGCACGCATGAAAAGCATGCACACACATGCACACGCAAGCACAACCATGCACAAACACAAACATACATGCATATGCATACACAAAATCATGCATATATAAACACACACAAGTGTACATGCACATAGACATATACATATGCACACACATACACACTTATAGACATGCATGCACACACATATGCACATGCACAAATAGAGATGCACAGACATACAAATGCACACATGAAAAAATACATATCCACATACACACATTGATGCATACACATATGCAAACACATGTGCATTCACTTGCACAAGCACAAATGCATTTACATGCACACACAGATGCACACCACACATACTCACAAGTACACACATGCACATAAACACATGTGCACATACATGCAAATGCATGCACATTCATACACACATATGCACACTCATACACGTGCTCACACAAATACACACACACACATACGCACTCATGCCCATGCATAAAGTCACTCTCACACACACACACAGAACCACACACACCCATAGACACGCACACACACATATACACACATGCATACACATGTACATGCACATGAACATGCAAGCACACACACATAGACATATGTGCACACCTTGCATTCACATGGACACACACACAAAAGCATAAACACTTACACACATATGCATCTACACATGTATACGGATGATGACACACACATATGCATCTTGATGAACATGGACACAAACACACACATGTATATACATACATGTATGCACACATCCACTCATGCACACATATGCACAAATACACACATATACACGAACACATAGACGCACTCATGCATACATGCATATGTGCACACGCACTCACATACACATGCATGCACAGAAGCACACAGGTGGATAGGTGCACACAAACAAATGAATAACCATCCTTACACACATGCATAAAAGCACACACACATCCATATGAACACATGTAAACATGCTAACATACAGGCATAGACACACACATGACAATGCACATACATGCACACACACATACTTGCACACATGCACAAACTCAAATACAGACACACATGCATGCACACAAACACATGTACATGCACACTTGAACATATGCACACATGCATGCACACACACCCATGTTCTAACACACATGTATGCACAGATATAGATAGATAAGAATGCACAAATGCCTTAAGACACGCCCAAATAAACATGCATGCACGCACACACACACACACACATGTGCATAGATGCATACAATCATATGCACCCATGCACACACACATATCTACATATGCATACACATGCACATATACACAAGAGCACGTGCACAAACTCATAAACACACACACAAACTTGTAGATAGATATGTGTACATTACATGCATAGGTACACCCATCCACATTGACACAAAAGCATGCCCAAACATGCACATGCATGCAAAGGTACACGTACACACAAACATGCCCACACATGAATGTAGATGCACATGCACAAGATTTCATGCATACACCAATGCAAAAGCACACATAGAAATGCATGTACAAGCAAACAAGCTCATGCATGTATTCACACACACACACATACACAAATGCACATGCACACACATGCACACATACACAAATGCATATGCACATGCACTCACACACATACACACATACGTGCATATGAATGTACACACACAAGCACACATGTGAACATGTGCATTCACACACTTAAGCATGCACACATATACATAAAAATAAACATGCACACGAACACACACACATATAGACACATGCCCATAAACTTGTAATCATATAGATATAGATAGGGACAAACCCATCACACACATGCAGACACATGCACACACATGCACACACTTACATACATGAAGACACACATGCTCCCATACATGCACACTAGCACACACTTATGCATGCACACATGCACACATACGCACACATGCACTCACATGCATAAAAACTCATGCACACACATACACACACAAACATACACAAATACACACACACACACATGTGAACAAGTACCCATATAAACATGCATGCATAGACACACAAAAATATAAGTATACTAGCACACACATACAAACTCACCCACACACATGAATATAGACACACACACACACACTAAAAGCAAGCACACATTGACAGACACACATGAACACACATACACATATGCATGTGATTACATGCCACACATACATTCATTCACACACAAGCACACTCATAAACACACACATCTACCTTGACAACCAAAAATGTGCACATACACACACACACACACATATATATACATATATATATACATATACATATATATATATATATGAGTGTGTGTGTGTGTGTGTGTGTGTGTGTGTGTGTGCAAACACATATGCACAAGCACATATAGACACACACATGCATAATGCAAACATGAATAGACATGTATGCACACACACCCACACATTCACACACATAGAGGATATAGAAGTACATAAACATTTGCACACACACATTCACATGCACATGGACGCACACACACATAGACACAAACACACACACATGGACATGTCGACATCTACACACATATGGTCAAACATAGACATGCACAAACATATGCACATGCACACACACATGTACAAGCATACACATGGACACACCTACACACATGCCCACACATGCATGCACATGCACACACATATGCACAAACCCATGCATTTTGGTAGACAAGCACACAATCATAGATGCACAGATGTGCACACAAACATGCATACACATAGACACAGAATTTCATACTCAAATGTCCACAAACACACACACATGCACACATACATAAGCATGTGCATTTGAGAACACACATACACACACAAAAATATAGATTTGCACCCGATGAACTCGAACATATGCATAGAAGCACGCATACACAGGCACACACATGCACAGACATGCTCACAAGAATGCACACATACACACACACACACACATAGGTAGATATACTTTCACACACATGCATAAACACATGGACAAGCATGCACCAACACATACACATGCATTCCTGCTTGCACTCACACACAAATACATACATACATACATGTAAATGTATTCATGCATACTCACACACACACACACACTTATAGACACATGTGTATGCATACACATATTCACATACACAATCACATACACATGACATGCATGTTGACACATACAAATGTACAAATGTGCACATGCATTATCACATATTCACTATTGCACACATGCATACACATGCACCCACACTAGCACCCACACACACACACACATACACATAGAAACATGCACTCACATGCACAAACACGCAAGCACACATGCACGCATACAAACATGCACAACAATAAAAACTTGTGCATGCACACACTTATGTAGGCTCATGCACTCTAACACACACACCCACACCCAGACACATGTACACATGCACAAAAAGCACAAACATCGACACACACACACACACTTGTTCACATGCAAACATGGACTAACAAGAACACACACTCACATGCACACACAAAAATATTCCTTTGTGCACACACATGCACATGCAAACACACACAATCATGCTTGCATGCACACATGTGCAAACATTCTCGCATTTACACTCATGAAACCGCACACACACAAACACATGCACATGAACTCGTGCAAACACACGCACATGTACAAGCACACACACATGCAAACACAGTGGAACATACACATGTACAAACACATGCACACACATAAGTTTGCAAACATTCACTCACACACATGCAAGAACACTTATGCACAAACACACATGAACATGCCCATATACACACCCAAAAATACCCATACTTATGCATAAGCATGCACATAAACATGCACACATACTCACAAGCAAATGCACATGTAGACATATGCACATGCAAACACATACACACTCATAGATTGAAATACACACACATGCACATGCACATACAAACATCCACACATACAAAAATGCTCACACACATGCATGCACACTTGCAAAATTACATAACACACACATATTAATGCATACACATATACAAAAACAAGTGCATGCACTTGCACATGCACAAACACATGTGCATGCACACACACACACACATAAGTACACAAACACATGCACACATATGTACACATGCTCATGGACACACACAGATTCATACCCACACATACACTCAGATGTACATACACACACACAATCACATATGGACATACACTTACACACAAGCACACACACATATATCCATGCACACACATGAATAAACACACCTATGCATGGACATACACACACATACATGCATGCAAATATGCATGCACACATGCATATATAAAATAATGCATGTGCATACATACACTCACACATGTATGCACATATGCACACACACATGCACCTTGGCTTGCACACACTCCCAAACACATCAAACATGCATGCATACACACACATGCATAGACACACATCACGCACATGAACACATGCATCTATACTCATGCACACATGAAAACTTAGATACACAACACACATATATAGGAGGACATGTACACAGCATTCATATACAAGCATGCACACATACAACCACTAATGTACATGCACAAATAGACACATAAACACTGACACACACATATGCACACACACACACGGACATGCACACGAATAAATGCACACAGATAATCACACATACACATGCACATAACACACACAAGCATGCACAAGCACATACATTCCCACATGCACACACACAAGCACACATAAAATGTACATTCACAAATAAAGATGCATGAAAAAGACATTTGGATGCATACACATATATTAGTACACACAAACACATGCATACACATATATGTGAACATAAGCACATGCACATGCATGTGCACTCACACACATGTAAACATGAACACATGCACACACACACACACACGCTCACACAAACATGCATACATGGACACACACATACAAATGTGCATACACATGATGTGCACGTAGACCCACACATAAACAAACACACATACACACACAGCCACAGATGCACATGCACTTAGGCCCACAAATGTGCCCACAGTCACAAAGACATATGCATGCACACACACATTGGAACATGCATGCACATGAACACACACACACATTTACAAACATACAAGTGCACATGCACACTTATAAGTAAACACAAGTAAACACATATGCATGCATGTAGACACACATAGGAACACGGACTCAAACACACACATAAACACACCCATATAGATGCACACAAGCATGCATAGCACAATGCACATGCACGCATGCACACACAAGCACACACTAATATGCACATTAGGACAAATATGCACACACAAAGGCATACAAAATTGTACACTCACACGAGCACACACACAAACACATGTGCATGCAAAACTATATACTCACACATACACACATGGCTACAAACATGCTCATAGATGCATGCATACAAACACACATGTACATGCACATACATAGACATGTGCATACACACATGCACACACACACAAGCATGCAACAATGCCAAATGGTACACACACGTACAAACAAACACACACACATATGCATACTCAAATGCACATATCCATGCATATAAATGCAGTTAGGCACACACATGCACCCACATACATAGACGTACATGGGACACACACATACACATGCATGCACACATGACATGCACATGTACTATCACGCATACACTCGTGCACACATGCACATAGATGCACCCACATGAATTCACACACATATGCACACACATATACACACACATAGAAACACACATGCACATGTACACCAATACACAAGCATAAATGCACCCATACAAGCACACATAAGGATACATAGTTGTGCATGCACACACACACACACAGGCTCACATACTGAATGACACACACACACACACCCACACCCACACCCACACATATGTAGACATGCATGCAAAGCACACATATGTACACACACACATATACTCACTCACTTAGATGCACACACAGATACACAAGAATGCACAAGCACATAATCACACACTTACATGTGCACACACATGCACACATGCAAACACACATAGACACTTATGCTTGTAAGAACACACATACCAACATGCACATTTGTGTGCCTATGAAAGCACACACACATAAACACATGCAAACACATGTGCATTAACTCACACAAACATGTAGACATTCTTGTGCAACCATGCCCATGAAAATGTACAAGCACACACACACACACATAAATGTTGAGTAAAACATACATGTGTACACATGCACATACACATTCACACACATGCAAGCACATGCACACACATGCACAACAATGCAAACACACTCACATAGGCACACATAGGCACAATCATGCACAAACACACATTCGCACGCACACACACTTGCACACAGACATATATACATTCATAAGAATGCACACAAACATGTACCTAGACACACACACACAAGCACACGTGCATGTAGACATATGCACATTCACATACATACACACTTATAGATAGGTGTGTACATACATGCACATGAACACATAGACCTATACACATACATAAATACACAAACACATGCACAAATGTGTACACATGCAAAAAATATATATGCACACACACACAAATACACGCACATTCATACACATATACAAACACATTTGCATGCACTTGTACATCCACAAACACATCTATATGCACACACACACACACACACACACCACAAAAGCTCACAAGTGCACAAACACACAAAAACATACACAAATACCTACACATATGCACAAAAATGTGCATATTCTCACATAAATGTGCACACTCACATACACACTCATGGCCATGCATACACTGACAGTCACACACACACACACACAACCACACATGCCCCCTCATAAACACATACATATACACTCATGCATACATACACATGCACACACACACACACACACATGCAAGCACACACACATATATGTGCATAGCCACACACTCACACACACATGCACACAATCCCAAAACATCTACACAGGCATGTAGACAAAGATGCACACACATGTATGTAGATGAACACAAACACATAAAGGTATACACACACACACAGGTATGCACACATCCACTCACACACACACACATATATATATCTATACATATACACACACACACATGAACACACAGACACACACAGATGCACACATACATGCATGCACACACCTGCAGCTCACATGCACACATGCACATGTGCACACACAATCACATACACATGCATGTACAACAACACACATGTGGATAGGTACATACAAACACATGCATACAAGCACACACAGACACAAACATAAGCACAAACATAGATATCCATATGAACACATGTAAACATGCTCATAAATGTACTTGAATAGACACACAAAACCATTCACATATATGCAAACACACATGCACATGCACACATAAACACATGCACACATGTGCATTCACAAATATGGATGCACACACATGCATAGAAACACACAGACATATACATGCACACATGTATGTACACACACCCATGTATAGACACATGCATGCACACACATAGATGAATAAGAATGCATAGATAACCTATGGCATACATATAAATAAACATGCATGCATATGCACATATATGAATACACATATGCATGCACTCATATGCATCCACACACACACACACACACACACATACCAACACATACATGTGCACACATGTGTGCACACACACAAGCACATGCACACACACACACACACACACTCACACATGCATATAGACACACATGCACATGTATAGGCACACCCATGCACACCCACACACATGTATGCATACACACACATGCATGCAAAGGTATATGCACACACAAACTTGCACCCATATACATGTAGACACACATGCACATGGTCACACATAAGCAAAAATACAAAAATAAGAACAAACATGCATGCATAAGCACACATAAGCTCATATGTGCATGCACATATACACACATGCACAAACATATAGGCACGAGCACACACACATACACACATACACACACTCAGATGTGTGCATGAATGCACACACACAAGTGCATAATGAAACATGTGCAAGTCCATACACACATGCTAACACAAGGATAAAACCTAGCACACACATGCTAACAAAAACACACAAATGTGCACACATGTATACACATGAAGACACAAATGCTCCCACATATGCACACAAGCGCACAAATACACACATGCATGCACACATACACACGCACACATGTGCTCTCATGCACACAAACTCATGCAAAGGTGCACAAACACACACATAGGCATATGTAAATACACACACACACACATGCAAAGAAGTACCCATGTAGACATGCATGCACAAACACACAAAAATTTGGGCACACTAGCACATATACATGCACTCACACATATGAATATAGACACACACCCACACACATAAAAGCACACTCACATGCATAATCAAAAGCATGTAAACACTAACACACAAACACACAATCATGTTACTACGTGCCACACATGCATTTATGTGCAAACATGCAAACACATAGGCATGCACATGCATGAACACATACACACATGCACATATAGATGTACACACACACACATGACCAACAACTAAACACATGCACACACACATACACACATACATATATGCACAAAAAAACTCTGACACACACAAATGCATAAACACATATAGACAAACATATGCACACACACACATATGTACTCACACCCACACATTCACACACATGAACATGCACATACACACATAAAGGATGTAGAAGAAGACAAAAACATGAAACTTCACATGCACATGCACTCACACATGTAGACATGCATACATGCACACATAGTTTCTCACACACTTAGACACAAACACACACATACACACACATACACACACGTGCACTTGCACACATTTGCATATGCACAAACATTTTGGCAAACACACACATGAATACACACAAACACACACAAGCTCACTCATATGCACATAGGCATGCAAACCCATACATTCGTGCACAAACACACACATAAGCACAAACACATGCTCTCAGGCAGTCATGCACACATCCACACATCCACACACAAATATGATCACACAAACAAGCACACTTGCACACACACACAGACATTCATGCACACACGCATATGCATATGTAGACAAACAAATTGACACACAAACTTATTTAAACACAAGAAAACACACACACACAAACAAACTCACAAAAGCACGAACATGAAAACAAATACGCAACATGTGCACATAAACACACATGCACATGCATTCACTAATAAACACACAAGTGCACACACACTCTCATATTCACAAATTCGCACACATGAGCTCAAAAGTAAGCATCCACATAGACACACACAAAACACAAACATGCACACTCATGCACACAAAGATGGACACGTGCAAGCATTCATGTGCACACTTGTAGCCACATGCAAATGCACACACGCACACAAACAATGAGACACTAATGTGCCTGCATACACACATAAACATGAACATATGAACATAGATACACACTCACACATATACACACACACACACACATAGGCACATACACCAACCCTTACAAACAACCACACACATGAGCACATACATACAAAGGAGTGCACATATACATATATGTGCATGCATGCACTTGCACACACACATACAAGAAAGTACGTAGTCACATAAAGAAATGAACAAACACATGTATACATATACACCCCATACACATCCACACACACCCACACACACAGATATACATACACATACATGCAATCCTACGCAAACACATAAACACACACACATATGGATTCATAAAAGCACATGAATGTAGACACACACAAACATATGTACATGTTCATGCACACAACAACACATGCACTCACACATGCATGTAAAATCTCAAACACACACCAACACACACACAAGATCATATATGCACACAGAGAAGCATATACATGCAAACACACACAAGGATGCATGCACACACACACATGCTTGTATGCATGCATATATATGCTTACATCCATATGCACACACACCAAAACATGCACATGCATGGATGCATAGCACACAAATATTCACAACCATATGCTCACACTTAAACATAGTGCATGAGCACACATGCATTGACACATGCACATGCACATATGCATGCAAGTACACATGCACGCATACATGTACACACACACCCACACACATATAGCTACACACTCACACATGCACACATGAATACACAAAAGCTCACACAAAGACATGGACACATGCACACACATGCACATGCATAAACACATGTACATCGAAGTGCACATTCAGCACAAACAAACACATGCACACACAAATAGTCATAAACGCATAAAATGCATGCACACATAGATTGATATGTATAAACATACTAGCACATGCAAACAAATGCACACCCAAACATGCTCGTATACACCCACATGCACTAACACAGCCATACACATGCACAAATGCACATAGATGCACACAAACACACACATGCAAGCAAAAGTACACACACGTACTCTTGTGAGTACAAGAACCATGTACATATGCACACACATATACTCACGCACATGTATGCACACACATAAGTACACAAAAGCACAAACACACATACACATGAAAAAACACACACATGTGCATACACATGCACACACGCACACACACACATGTATAGCCACACACACACACACATGTGCAAATAACAAGACACTAAAAATATCAAACATAATATTCTCATTTATTAAAGTAGGCACAAAAAAATCTTTTGTAAAGCTTGTTAGAACTCAAGAAAATAAAATATTTAAACATATAGAAATAAATATTTAATTTAATAAAAATCATTAAGATGACTCTAATGATATTTATTTTGTCTCAATCAAATTTTGATCAAAATTACTATGAAAATGAAGGTTAAATTAGCGTGAATAGTAACAAATTTTTATTTTTAATTTTTAGTAGAAATATATTAAAGTTAAAATGAGATAAATTAAAAAATGTAATAAAATTAAACTAAAGTGATATGAAGGTCACATGAGTGGTGATTTAAAGTAATACGATACTATAACCAAATCGAAGAGAAATTTTTTATAAAGTGATAAATTATATAAAAAAGTGCATTCCAAGATACCAAGAAGATCGAGAGTAATACAACATGAATAAAACTATCTGATAAAACATGCCTAAACCCAAAAAAATAATTTTTAAAAATATAAAAATGTATATTTAATTAGATAAAGCTTATTAATTAGACCTTGTTTGGTATTGCTATAAATAAAAAAATTAAATAATAATAAATAATAAATTATTATTTTAGCATTAATTAAGTATATATTAAATTTAAAAATAAGATAAATTAAAGAAGTTAATATATCTAAATCAAAGTAGTGTAAAAGTTTTGAAATTCATAGAAAGTTTTGATAACTTTATAAGATATTTCAATTCACATAATATTTGATAATGAAGGATAAAACACTCGATGTACTTACAATTTTATATATGACTTTCTAATATAATTTATCTTATTTCTTCAAATTTGTTATTTTGATTTTATTATATTACTATGTAATTCTAAATCTCCTATCGTGTGACATTTACAATATTTTGATTTAGATATATTATATTTCTTTAATTTATCTTATTTTATCTTTAATATATTCTTACTTAATATTAGAATTTTAAATTTTTTTTAAATGATTATTTATTTTTATGATTTATAGTATACCAAAAAAGGTCTAATTAACAAGCTTTATCTAATTAAATATTTATTTTCATATTTTTTAAATATTTTGTTTTTTGGATTATGGATGTGTTATGAGAAATTTTGATTTGTACCTTATTTGAAAATCAATCATATTACTCTCAATCTCCTTAGTATGTTGGAATGCACTTTTCTAGAATAATTTATCACTTCTCTTCAAATATTTCTATTTGATTTGGTTATTTATCATTTAATTTTAAATTACCACTCATGTGATTTTTACATCACTTTAGTTTGGTTTTATTTATTATTCAATTTATCTCATTTTACAATTAATATAATTAAATTAATAATTAAAATAATAATTAAAATAATAATTTATTATTATTTTTTATTAATTAAACTTTGGTGATTGTAGTAATTCTAAATGAGACAAAATAAATGTCATTAGTCTCATCTTGATGAGCTCTATCTATTTAAATATTTTTTTTTATTTTTTAAATATTTTATTTTCTTGAGTTCAACTAGTGTTTGTGAGACATGATTTTGCCATCTTTAACAAATGAGCATATTATGCTTTATCTCCTTAGTATCTTTGAATATAATTTCCTATATAAATTAACTTATTTCTTCAAATTTTTGTATTGATTTGCTTATATTACTATATAATTTGAGATCCTCTCTTATGCGACCTTTAGATTACTTGTTTTAGTTAATTGACATTATTTTAGTTATCTCATTTTGGCATGTTTTAAAAGAAATTTTAATTTGTGCATAATTTAATGATTGATAACATTGAACTTCATCTTCTCAATATCTTAAAGTACAAGTTTCTAGTAAGATATATCTTATTTTTTTGAATTTTTAATTTTTTGGTTATTTTATAATTTAACTCTAGTTGTCTCTTATGTTGCTTTTACATCACTTTGATTTAGTATATTACATTGATTCAATTTATCTTATTTAAGCTTCAATAAATATTTATATTATATTAAAATAATAATTTATTATTATTTATTTTAACTTATTTTGGCGTTAAACGGAAATTTCAAACAAGGTTTGTTCGACAAAATATAATCTTCATTGTACTCATCTTGATGAGCTCTATTCAATTAAATATTCATATTTATATTTTTAAATAGTTTATTTTTTAGGATTTTGTTATTTTTTATCAAACATTTTAACTAGTACTAGATTTAATGATTAAGAATATTAGAAAACCACTTTTAATATGATTTACTTTATTTCTTTTCAAAGTTTATACTTTTATTTGGTTTTATTGCTATGTATCTCAAACTTTTTTCTCATGTTATCTTTACATTACTTTGATTTTCATATATTATGTTTTTTCAACTTATCTCATCTCAATTATGACATATATTTACTAAATATTAAAATAAAAAGTTTATTATTTTTTTCTCATTTATTTTGGTAATTTGTAGTAATTCTAAAAAAGAATGAATCATGATAAAATATACATAATAAAACTCATCATGATGAGAGTTTTTTAATTAAATATTAATTTTTAATATTTTTTAAATATTCTATTTTCTATGATTTGGATATATTTTATAAGATATTTTGATTAATATCTAGTTTTATAGTTGAGTATATTACCTTCGATCTTCCTTATATCTTGAAATGCAATATTTCTATACAATTTATTTTATTTCTTCAAAATTATTTATTTGATTTGGTGATATTACTATATATATAAATTTTGCCTTGCCTAAATTTTACATTAATTAGTTTTTTTTATATTATATTATTTTAATTTATCAAAATTTATCATTAATATATATTTATTTAATATTAAAAATAATATATTATTGTTATTTGTGATTATTTACTTTGGCAATATGTATTAATTGCAAACAAGTTCTTAGTGAGTTTGTTGGACTCATGTTTTCTTACTCTATCAAAATAAATATTTATTTGTTATATTGGTACATTTAATATGACATTTTGAATTATTTCTAATTTGATTATTGTTGAAAAAAATCAATCTCCTTAGTATTTTTAAATTAATGTTCCCACATAATTTTTCTCATTTCTTCAATTTTTTTTCATTGGTTCCTTTAAATACTACGAAACTCTAATTCTCTTCTCCTATTGCATTTATGTTGCTTTTATTTGGTTATATTATATTGCACAAATTTATCTAATTTTAGCATTAATATATATTTACTAAATATTAATGAGTTAGTAATTTATTATTATTTATACTTATTTAATTTGGTAAATCATAATAATTCCAAAGTACATTTAATTAAGATAAAAAGAATTGTTAGACTTATTTCATTGAGTTTTATCTAATTAAATATTTAATTTTATATTTTTAAATATTTCATTTTTTTAGAATTTTAATATATCTTATGAGATATTTAAATTTATACAAGATTAATGATTGAGGATGTTATATACAACCTACTTTATAACATATAATGCAACTTAGTGTGACTATTACATCACTTTAATTTGATTATGTTATATTGGTTTGATCTATCGAATTTTAGATTTAGTATATATTGATTAAATATTAAAATATTAAATTTTTATTATCTATGCTTATTTATTTTGGTGTTTCATAATAATTATAATCAAGATATGATTGAGATGAAAGAAGCATCATTAGACCTATCTTATGAGTGATATCTAATTAAATATGTATTTTAATATTTTTAAATATTTTATTTTCTAAGGTTTAGGAAGCTTCACAAGTCATTTTGGTTTGTATCAATTTGGTTATTAAGAATATTATTGTCTATCTCCTTAGTGTCTTAGAATGCATGTTTCATGTATAATCTTATTTCCTAAAAAGTTTATTTTCTTACATTACTACAAACCCTGATTCTCTTATTATGCAACTTTTTTGTTATTCTGATTTTTTTATATTACATTCATTTAGTTTATCAAATTTTAGCTTTAATATATATATATATTTACTTATTATTAAAATAATTATTTATTGTTGTCTAAGCATATTAAATTTTGTATTTCACAGTAATTCCAAACATTATTTGATCAAGATGAAATAAATTTTATTGGACTCATCTCAAGAAGTTCTAATAAATCAAATGTTCATTTTTAATGATATTTAATTTTTTAATTCACAATAATTCCAAACATAGTCTAATCGAGATGAAGAAAACATTGTTCAACTCATCTCAGTCATATCTATCTGAGTAAATATTCATCTTTGTATTTCAAAATATTTTATTTATTAAGGTTTTTACATAATTTTTTTATGATTTTTTCTTTCAACACATCTAATTTATTAAAAATATTTTCTTTCATTTCGCTATATTACTACATAACTCTTAATCTTTTCTCGTGCAACCTTTACATCGCTTCGATTTTGTCTCGCTACATTACTTTAATATATCTCACATAAAATTTAACATATATTTAATTAATATTAAAATGATAATTTATTATTATTTATGATTATTTTTTTTGGTAATTTATAATAATTTCAAATGACATCCAATCAAGGCAAAATAAACAACATTGAACTCATCTTGATGAGCTCTATCCAAGTGAATAATCATTTTTATTATTTTGAATATTTTTCATTTTAGAATTTATGTATACTTTATGAGTCATTTTAATTGCAATTTGATTTTATGATTATGGATGTTACCCTTGATTATCTTAATATCTTTGAATGTAACCTTCATATGCAATTTATCCCACTTCTCCAAAATTTTCAATTTATTTGGTTACATTGCTATGAATTTGTAATTCTCTTCTTGCTTGACCATTGCATGCTTTGATTTTGTTGTAATATATAGCTTCACATTGTCTAATTTTAGCTTTAATATATATATTTACTTATTATTCAAAAAATAATTTGTTATTATTTATTCTTATTTACTTTGGTAATTTGTAATAATTCCAAACGAGTCCAATTGAGATTAAACAAATGTTGTTAGACACATCCCAATGTGATCTATGAAATTAAATATTTATTTTTATGTTTTAAAATATATTATTTTCTTAAGTTTAAATAAATTTTATGAGACAGTTTTATACCTGCTAGATGTTTCTTGGAATGCAACTCTTTTATAATTTATGTCAGTTTTTCAGATGTTTCATGTTGATTTGGTTATATTATTATGAAACTATAATTCTCATCTCAAGTAACCTTTACATTGATTCAATTTTCATATATTTCATTTCCCTAATTTTTATCATTACAACTTTAATACATATATATATTGACTTAAAAATAAAATAAAAATTTATTATTCCTAATCTTATTTATTTTTTGTTATTCACAAAAATTCCACATAAGATTTAATATAAATAAAGGAAATATTAATGGTCTCATCTCAATGACCTCAATCTAATTAAATATTTATTTATATATTTTTGTCAATTTTTTATTTTTTATGATTTCAGTGCTCTTTATGAGAATGTTTAATTTGTACCTAATTTAATAATTTAGGATGTTACACTTAGTATTCTTAGTAACTCAGTATGCTATTTTTTTTAATAAACTTTATCTAATCAATCCAAACTTTTTTGATTTGGATATATTATTATATTATTATAAATATCCTATCAAGTTGCCTTTACATCACTTTGATTTTTTTATATCACTTTGATTTAATTTATCTCATTCTAACTTTAATATATATTTGCTTAATTTAAAAACAATAATTTCTTATGATGTAAGCTTATGTATTTTTCATAATTCACAGTAATTCCAAATGCACTACTGTCGAGATTAAACAAATATAATTTAAAGATCTTGATGAAATTTATCTTATTAAATATTCATTTCTATATTTTTTAATATTTGATTATCTAGTTTTTTGGACTTATATTATGAAATATTTTAATTCATACTAGATTTTATGAACAAGGATGTCATACTTGATCCCTTTAAGTATCTTATAATATAATTTTCTTATAAACTTTATCTCATTTCTTAAAATATTTTTCTTTGATTTGATTATATTAATGTGAAGCCTTACTTTTTCTTTTGTATAACTTTTACAGCACTTTGATTTGATTATTAGTAGTATTTCAAATGAGTTTTGATAAAAAAAACAAATGTTATTAACTCATTTTGATGAGCTCTATCCTTTTAAATATTCATTTCTTAAAATATGTCTAAAATATTTTATATTAATTTTTGTGGTATGCTTTATGAAATATTTTGAATATAATTAAATTCACACTAAGTAAATATATATTGAAGATAAAATGAGATAAATTAAAGTAATAAAATATAATTAATATAGAGCAATGTAAATGTCACATGATAGGAGAATTAGAGTTTCATTATAATATCACCAAATCAACACAAAATATTTGAAAAAATGAGATAAATTATAAAACAAATTTAGATTCCAAGAAACAAAGGAGATTGAGTGCAAAATGTTTTATCATCAAATGAGGTAGAAATCAAAATAACCCTTAAGTACGCAAGGAAGTAAAATATTTAGAAATATAAAAGTAAATGCTTTATTGGATATAACTCGTAAAGATGAGTCCGACATTGTTTGTTTCTTCTTGATCGAACCTCTTTTGGATTTTTTTCAAGCTATGATAGTAAATAATTACATATAATAATAAATTTTTATTTTAATATAAAGTAGATATATAACCAAGTTATGATGCAATAAATTAAGATAATGTAATATAATAAAATTAAAGTGATGTAAAGGTCACATAAGATAAGAATTGATGTCTCATAGTAAAAATATCCAAATAAAAGCAAAATATTTCAAGAAATGAAATAAATTATATGAGAGAGTTGCATTCCAAGATATTAATGAGATCAAGAACAACATCCAGATCATCACATAAATTATGAATCAAAATGACTAGTAAAACATCCCAAAACTAATAAATAAAATATTTAGAAATATAAAAATGAATATTTAATTATAATAAGAATGTATAGATGAGGCAAATGATTTTATTTCATCCCGATGAGATCTCATTTAGAATTATTATGAATTACAAAAATTAAAAAGCTAAAATAATAATAAAGTATTTAATTAATATGAAGTAAATTTATATTAAAATTAAAAATGAGATCAATTAAAAGAATGTAATATAAAAAATTCGAAGTGTTGTAAAGTTAATTTGAAGAAATAATAAATTGTAATGGAAAGTTTTGTAACATCGTCCATTGTCAAATTTATTACGAATCAAAATGACTTATAAAGTATCAAAAAATCATAAGAAATAAAATATTTTAAAATATAAAAATAAATACTAAAGGAGTTAGGGCTTATTGAGATGAGTCCAATGGTATTTATTTTGTCTTGATCGAACCTCATTATGGACAACTATGAGCAATGTAAATAAATAACCATAAATAATAATAAAGTATTATTTTTAATGCAAAATAAATATATAACAAAGTTTTGATGATATATATAAAAAACATTATAATATAACAAAATCAAAGCAATGTAATGATCATATAGAGGAGAATTAGAGTTTCACAGTATTATATCCAAATCAATGCAAAATATTTAAAAACATTAGAGAACTTATGTAGGAAAATTGTATTCTAAGATATTAAGGAGATCAAGTGCCACATCCTTAATCATCAAATCAAATATGAAGCAAATTGACTGGTAAAGCATGCTAAAGTCCTAAAAAATAAAATTTTTTAAAATATAAAAATAAATATTTTATTGGCTAGAGCTCATAGAGATGAGTCTAATGACATTTGCATCATCTCAATTGGTATTCATTTGGAGTTACTATGAATTTAAAAAATAACCATAAATAATAACGTAATATTATCAAATTAAACACTTGTAATGCTTAAACAAGAAGAGATAAAGAGTTACATAAATAATATAACAAAATCAAAGAAAATTTTTTTAGAAATTACACAAATTATTTGAGAAAGTTGTATTCCAAGATAGTTAAATGATTGAGCATAACATCTTTGATCTGTCAAGTCTAGTATGAATGAAAATAACTCTTAAAGCTTGCATAAACCCTAAAAAATTAAAAAATAAAATAAAATAAATATTTAGTTAAAAAAACTCGTTAAAATTAATACACCAATATTTGTTTTATTCACATGAAACATTGTTTGGAATTACCAAAACTTATAAAAATAAATTAGCATAAAAGAAAAAATATATTATTTTAACATTAAATATATACATTAAAACTAAAATGAGATAAATTTAAGTGATTATATATAACTCAAAATCTCCTATTACAAAACCCTTACATCACTTTGATTTTTTATAATATATTTATTTAATTTATCTCATTTAAATTATAATATATTTACCTATTATTAAAACATAATTATTATTTATGTTTATTAATTTTGCAAATTCATAGTAATTTAAAACAATGTCCAATTTACACATCTCAACAACCTGTCTTAAATTAGATATTCATTTCTCTATTTTTAAATATTTTATTTATTAAGGTTTTGGGCTTTTGAGACATTTATATTCATATCTTTTTTCATGATTAAGTTACACTCTATCTTCTCAATTTCTCATTTTTTAAATATTTTACTTTGATTATGTTATATTTCTATGAAATTCTAATTCTTCTCTCATGTGACATGTACATTGCTTTATATTTTTTATATTTAATTATTTAAATATTTTTTATTTTAGTTTTATTATATATTTATTTAATATTAAAAATAATAATATATTATTATTTATGCATATCTACTTTTGTAATTTGTAGTATTCAAAATGAGCCCTGATTGAGATGAAAAAACATGGATTCATTATTTTATTTAAATATTCAATATTTTATTTATAGATATTTTATTTTTTGGTGTTTTGGTATTCTTTGAGAAAGATTTTGATTTATACTTGATTTGACCTTCAAGTATGATACACTTGAACTCCTTGATATCATAGAATACAACTTTCTTATATAATTTCTCTCTCGTCCTCAAAATATTTGCTTTTATTTGGTTATATTACTATTTAATGCTAAATCTCTTCTTGTGTCGTGTCTTTATTGCTTGGACATGGTTAAGTTATATTCCTTCAATTTATCTACTTTTAGCTTTTACATGATATAAAGTAATAATTTATTATTATTTATGCTTTTTAATTTTGACAATACATACTTTTTCTAAATAAGGACTAATTGGGAGGAAACAATTTTAGGCGGACACTTCTCAATCAACTTTCTAAAATTAAATAATAATTTTTAAATTTTTAAAGATTTTATTTTCTATGGCTTTGGTGTATTTTATAAGTAATTTTTATTCATATCTGATTTGATGATTGAAGATATTACTCTAGACCTCTAAGGTTTTTGAAATATAACTTTCCTTGAAAACTTTATCTTGATTCTACAATTTTTCGCTTTAATTTAATGGTATTATTATGTAACTGTAAATCTCTTATCATTTGGCATTACATCTCTATGAGTTTATTATAACATGTTGCTTTAATTTATATTTATTTAAATAAAAAATAATAATTTATTATTATTTAATCTTATTTACTTAGGTAATTAGAAGAAATTTTAAACAAATTTTGTTGAGATGCAACAAACATTGTTGGACTCATGTTGACAACAACTATGAAATTAAAAATTAATTTCTTTATTTTTTAACTATTTTATTTCCTAATATTTTTGTACACTTTATGTGACATATCAATTTTTGCCTATTTTGATAATCGATAATGCTACGTTCAATCTCTTTAGTATTTCACTTAATATTAAGATAATAATTTATGATTTTTATACTTATTTAGTTTGGCAATTTATAGTAATCCTAAAGGTGGTCTTATCAAGGAAAAACAAATACTATTAGACTTATATTGATGATATCTTATCCAATTTAAAATTCCTTTTATATTATGAGATATTTTATTTCTTATGTTTTGATATTCTTCACAAACCTTTTTGATATATACCTAATTTGATAATAGTTGATGTTCCACTCAATCTTCATGGTATCTTAGAATGTAACTTTCATATATAATTTGTCATATTAATTTAGAAGTTTTACTTTGATTTGACTAAATTACAATGAAACTGTAACTCTCCTCTTATGAGACCTTTACATCACCTTAATTTGTCCATATTACATTACTTCAATTTATCTCATTTAAGCTTTATATTTACTTGATAAAATAATAATAATTTTTTATTATTTATGCTTATTTACATAGGTAACTCATAGTAATTTCAAATGACTCTCATCGAGACAAAACAAATATCATTGGATTTATATGAACAATCTCTACACTATTAAAAATTAATTTTTCAGTTTTTAAATATTTTATTTTTTGATGGTCAAGGATGATACCCTAGATCTCCTTAATATTTTACAATGCAACTTTTTTGCATAATTTATCTTATTTTCTTTAAACTTTTACTTTGATTTGATTATATTACTATTTAGCCTAAATCCTCTCTTATGTGATCTTTACATTGGTTTGATTTGGTGATGTTATATTAGTTCAATTTAGTCATAGCTATATATTTTTTAATATTTTATTTCTAGGGTTTTATTCCTTTTATAAAGAAATTCGATTAAAACTGGATTTGATGATTGAGGATGCCACCCTTGATCTTCTTAGTATCTTGGAATGCAAATTTCTAGTATAATGTTTGTCATTTCTTCAAATGTTTTGCTTTGATTTTGTCATATTACTTTTAAACTTTATTTCTCCTATTGTGTGATAATTAAGCACTTTTATTTGGTTAAATTATATTATTTTAATTTATCTCATTTAAGCTCTAATATGTATCTATAATATATCAAAATATTGTTTTTTATATTACTTATTTATTTTAGTATTTTGTAGTGGTTCTAAATGAGATTTAATTAGGGCAAAAGAATCAAAATTGGGTTAGACATAATGAGCTCCATACTATTAAATATTCAAACTGAAAGAAATAAATATTTTATTTTTTATGACTTTCTCATTATGAGTTTTTTTTGATTCGTACCTAATTTGATTATTGAGGATGTTACTTTAGATCTCCCTAGTATATTTGAATGTTGCTTTCACATATAATTTCTCATTTATTAAAATCTTTCTCTTTGATTAGGTTATATTTGAGTATAACTATAAATCTCTTAAAATGTGAACTTTACATCACATTAATTTAGTTGCATTATATTACTTCAATTTATCTTGTTTTAGCTTTAATATATATTTACATAATATTAAAATAATAATTTGTTATTATTTATTATTATTTATTATTATTTATTTTGATAATTCATAATTATTTAAAATCAAACTTGATTGAGATGAAACAAATATAATCAGACTTATCTCAAAGAACTCTATCTAATTAAATATTTTTTTAATATATTATTAAATATTTTATTTTGTATAATGTTTCCATGATTTACAAGGTATTATGATTATACCTGGTTTGACGATCAAGAATGTTGTGCTCAATCTTATTAGTAACTTAGATTGCAACTTTGCCATATAATTTAACTCAATTTTCTTCAAGTTTTAAACTTAGATTTTATTATGTACTATGTAACTCTAAATCTACCCTCTTTTGACATATACATTGATTTCATTTGGTTATGTTATATATTACTTGAATTTATGTCAATTTTATCCTTAAAGTATATTTACTTAATTTTAACAAAAAAAATTATCATTGTTTATGCTATCTTTTTTGTTAATTTGTAATAATTCCAAGCGTGCTCTAATCGAGATAATAAAAAGTCATCTGACATGTCTCAGTGAGTGCTATCATGTTAAATATTTATATATATATATATATATATATATGTTTTTAAAATACTTTATATTATAAAAATTTAGTATGCTTTAGGTGTTATTTTTATTCATATTTTATTTCATGATCAAGCTTGTAGCACTCAACCCCCTTAATATTTAATACTATTACTTTCCATTTTATTTATCATATTTCTTCAAATTTATTTTTTATTTTTATCTATATTACAATAAAACTCTAATTCTCTACTTCTATGACCCTTGTAATATTTTTACTTGGTTGCATTAAATTTTTTTAATAAATTTTATTTCAACATTAATAAATATTTATGTAATATTAAAATAATATTTTAAAATCATCTATGCTTATTTACTTTTGTAATTCATAATAATTTCAAATGAGATTCTAACGATAGGAAACAAGAATTTTTGGACTCAACTCAACAAGCTCTATAAAATTAAATATTAATTTTTATATATTTTTCCTATGTAACTCTAATTCTTCTCTCATTTGTCCTTTACATCATTTTGATTTATTTATATTATACCACTTTAATTTATATTATTTTAGTTTTAATTATATTTATTTTACATAAAAATGATAACTTATTATATTTTTTCCTATTTATTTTTCTAATTCTTAGAAATTTCAAATAACATGTAATGGAGATGAAGAAAATGTCACTAGACTCATATTGACAAGTAATATCAAATTAAATATTCGTTTTTATAGCTTTAAATGTTTTATTTTCTCTTATTTTTGGACATTCTATAAGACAATTGAATTTCTTACCTTATTTGACAATCAAGGATGCTACACTTGATTTCCTTACTATCTTGGAATATATCTTTCCCTCATATTCATCTCATTCCATCAAATGTTTTGCCTTAATTTGGTCACATCACTATTCAACTCTAAATCTCTTCTATCATTTTTCTCAACACATTTTTAATAAATGTTTACTTAACATTAAGATAAAAATTTATCGTTATTTATTCTTATTTATTTTTGGTAAGTTGTAAAAATTCTAAACTAGGTTTGATTATAAAAAAAAAATATTTTTGGACTTTTCTTGATGAGCTCTATCTAATTAAAAAGTTCATTTCTATTTCTTAATATTTTTAAATATTTTAAATTCTAAATGTTTTACTTACCTTAATAGCCATTTTGATTAATATATAATTTCACAATTGAGGATGTAATACTTGATTTCTTTAGCATCTTAGAATACAATATTCTTACACAATTTGTCTTAAATTTTAAAATATTTTTCTTTTTATTTTGTTATATAATTTTATAACATAAATCTTGCCTTGAGTGTGTGTTACAATTTTTTGATTTTATTATTTTGCATTGCTTCAATTTATCTCATTTTAGCTTTAATATATATTTATGTAATATTAATATTTATACATATTTAGTTTGATAATTCATGACAATTCCAAATGATGTAATGTAATATAACCAAATCAAAGTAATGTAAAGGTTCATGAGAGATAATATAGAGAAATGAGAAAAACTAGAATATAAAGTTCTATTTTAGTGATAATATGAAGATCAAGTATAACATTCTACATTATCATATCATATACCAATAAAAGTGCCTTGGAAAACATGTAAAAATCTTAGATAATTAAATAAATAGGAAAATATAAAAGAAATATTAAATTTGATAGAACATGTCAAGATGAGTACATTGACATCAACTTGATCGGATCTCGTTTCAAATTAAAACAAATTTCCAAAATAAAAAAGTATAAATAATAATAAATTATTATTTTAATATTATGTAAATATATATTAAACTAAAATATGATAAATTGATGTAATATAGTATAACCAAATAAAAGCTCTTCAAAGGTTACATTAAAGGAGATTAAGAGTTACATAGTATTATAACCAAATCATAGTAAAAACTTTGAAGAAATGTGATTAATTATACATGAATGTCGAAATCCAAAACACTAAGGAGATCAAGAATAATATCATTGATCATTAAATAATATACAAGTTGAATGTCTTGTAAAGCACTCAAAAATTACAAAAGCATAAAATATTAAAAACATATAAAAATGAATATTTAATGCATAAAAATTGTCAAGATGAGTCTATCAACATTTGATTCAACCTTATTTAAGATTTTTGCAAATTACAAAAGTAAATAATCTTAATTATAAATGAATTATTATTTCAATATTAAGTAAATATATATTAAAATAGAAATGAGATTAATTGCAATAATGTAATATAACAAAATCAAAGCATTATAACTTGAGAGGAGATTTAGAGTTACATAGTAATAAAATAAAATCAAACAAAAAATTTTAAAGAAATAAGCTAAATTATATAATTATATTTTAGAATACTAAGAAGATTTAGTGTAACATTCTCGATCATTAAATCATATACAAATAAAAAAATATCTCATAAATAATATGAAATTCTTACAAAATAAAATATTTTAAAGAATAAAATTAAATATTTATTTTAATATAGCTCATTGAAATGAGTATAATGATGCTTAGTTTATCTTGATGAGACCTTATTTCTATTTATTATCAATTAATAAATTAAATAAGAATAAATAATAATAAATTTTTATTTTAAGATTATGTAATAGTATTAAAGCTAAAATGAGGAAAACTAAAGTAATATAATATAAATAAGTTAAAAGAATGTAAAGGTCATTCGAGAAGAGAATTAGAGTTTCATAATAATATAAACAAGTCAATTCAAAAAATTTCGAAAGCGAGAAATAGTTTATGAAAATGTCGCATTTTAATACACTAAGAAGATTAATTGTGAACATTATTAGTCATTAAATCATGTAGAAAAAAAAATAACTCATAAAACATGCCAAAATATTATATAGTATAATATTTAAAAATATAAAAATTAATATTTAATTGGATAAAGCTCATCGAGATAAGTTCCATGTCATTATTTTCATCTCGATTAGATCTTTTTAGGAATTAATGTGGATTACCAAATAAATGCATAAACGCTACAAATTGTTATTTTAATATTAAGTAAGCATATTAAGGATGAAATATAGTAAATTGAAGCGTTGTAATGGTTTCATTAGGCATGAATTAAAGTTCATGGTGATATTATCAAATCAAAGAAAAAACTTTGAAGGAATGAGATAAATTTTATAAGGAAATTACAGACCAAGATACTAAGGAGATTTACTTTAATATCCTCAATTGTAAAATTTGGTAAGAATAGAAGATGTCCCATAATGCATGTCAAAGTCTAAGAAAATAATATTTTGAAAAACATAAAAAAGAATATTTCATTGGTAGAGCTTGTCTAAACGAGTCTAACAATATTTTTTTTATCACAACTGAGCCTTCTTTGGAATTACTAGAAAATACCAATTTAAATAATCATAAAAAATAAAAAATAATTCATTTTAATATTTTGTAAATATATGATAAAGTTAAAAAGATTTAAATTAAAGTAATATAATATCAAAAAATTAAAACAAAGTAGGGGTGGTCACACAATAAGTGAATTAGAGTCTCATAGTAATATAACAAAATCAAGCTAAAATATTTGAAAAAATAAAATAGATTATACAGGAAAGTTGTATAACAAGATAGCTAGAAGATCAATTGTAACATCTTCAATCATTAAATGAAGTACGAATAAAAATATCTCGTAAAATATTTTAAAATCATAGAAAATAAAATATTTACAAATATTAAAATCATTTTTAAATTGGATAGAGGTTATTAAAATGAATCCATCATTATTTCTTTCATCTCAATTACACTTTATTTGGAATTTTTATGAATAACCAAATTTAATAATTATAAATAAGCAAAACTTATTACTTTAATATTAAGAAAATTTATATTAAAGCTAAAATGTGATAAATTTAACTACAATAATTTAGCCAAATCAAAATCATATAATGGTCACACAAATAATAGATATAGATGTAAGGCTAAATTTTGTGACATTACAGAGACATTGCATCTTCCTTAACTATCAAATCAAGCATAAATAAAAATGTCTCCTAAATCATGTCAAAACACTATAATTAAAAATAAAAAATGAATGTTTAATCATATAGAGCTCATCAAGATGAGTTAAATTATGTTTAATTCATCTTGATGAGACCACATTTCTAAGTACTATGAATTATTAAAATAATAAAGAGTAAATAATAATAATTTATTATTTTTTTAATATTTTATAAGTATATTTTAATGCTAAAATGAGATAAATTGAAAAAAATATAATTTTAACAAATCAAAGTGATGTAAATTTACACAAGAGGAGATTTAGAGTTAAATAAAAATATTATGAAATCAATTAAAAAAATTTGCCGAAATAAGATAAATCATAAGAAAAAGTTACACTCTTATATACTATTGAGATTAAGTATAACATCCTTGATCATTAAATTAGGTGCAAATTAAAATATCTCATAAAGAATACAAAAAAAAAGGAAAATAAATATTAAATAATAAAAAAATTAATTTGTATTAGAATAGAGCTCATCGAGATGACTTAAATGATGTTCATTTCATCTTAATCATCATAGTTTTGAATTACTATGAATTATCGGTGTTAATATGAAAAAAATGATTTTAATATTAAGTAAATTTGTATTAAAGCAAAAATGCAATAAATTTAGCCATTATAATATAATCAAACCAAATAAAGATAATGATTGCATGATACTAGATATAAAGCTAAAGTTGCGTTCCAAGATACTATGGAGGTTGAGTGTAACATTCTTGTTTATCAAATTAAGTATAAATCAAAATATCTCCCAAATTATGTCAAAGTGCTGAAAAGTAAAATATTTGATAATATACAAATTGAATGCTTATTTGGATGTAGCTCACAAGTACGATTTCTCTCATGTTTGTTTTGTTTCAATAAGACATCGTTTAAAACAACTTTGAATTACATAAATTATTAAGGAATAATAATAATAAATTGTTATTTTAATTATTTATCAAAATAATTTTAAAGTCGAAATAAGATATTTTAAGTAACGTAATATTACACAATGAAAGTTATGCAAATATTATAAAAGAAGAGATTAAGAATTGCATAATAATATAACAAAATCAAATAAAAAATGTGAAGAAGTGAAAAAAATTTTAATAAAAAGTTACATTCTAATATACAAATGGGATCAAGTGTAACATCATTGATTATCAAGTTAGGTACGAAACAAAATGTTTCATGAAACATGTAAAAACCTTAGGAAATATAATAGTTAAGAATTTGAAAATGAAACGTTATTTGGATAGAGCTTGTCTAGGCGAGTTCAATGATGTTTGTTCAACTTGATTGAGCCATGTTTGGAACTAATTCAAATTACAATAGTAAATAAATATAAATTAATATTTTAAAATTATATCTATATATATATATATTAAAGCTAAAATATATCAAATTGAAGTAATATAATATAAGGAAATAAAAGTAATATAAAGGGCACATAAGAAGAGATGTAGAGTTACATAATAATATAATAAAATAAAAAATTAAAGAAATGAAATAAGTTCTATAGAAAAGTTATATCCAAATATACAAAAGAAATAATGTTTAACATTCTTAATCCTCAAATTAGAATCTAAATATATGTAAAACATGCTAAAACCATAAATTAAGAAATATTTAAAAATATTAAAATTAGCATTTAATTTTGATAGAGCTCGTCGCGTTGTGTCTAATGGCATTTTTTTGTCTCGTTCAAACCAATTTTTTAATTACTATGAATTATGAAATTCAATCAACATAAAAGTAATAAATTATTATTTTAGTACTATTTAAATGTATGTTAAAGCTTTCATACAATAAGTTGATGTGATGCTATGTTGCCAAATCAAAGTGATGTAAGTGTTACAAAAGATGAGATATCGAGTTATATAGTAATAAAACCAAATCAAATTCAAAATTTTATAAAAATGAGATAGGTTATACTAAAAATTTGTCGCATCCTCAATCATCAAATTAGCCACTAATCAAAACATGTCATAAAACATGCCAAAATGTTAAAAATTAAAATATTTGAAAATATACAACGTAAATATTTAATTGGATAGGGATGGTCAACCAAACAATGCTTGTTTCGGCTTGATTGGACATTGCTTTGAATTTCTATGAATTAGTTAATAAAATAATCATAAATAATTATGAATTATTTTAACGTTAAGTAAATATATAATTTAAAAATGAGATAAATTATGATAATGTCATATAATCAAATCAAAATGATTTAAAGGTCAAATGAGAGAAAAATTAGGGTTTCATAATAACATAACAAATCAAAACAATTTAAAGGACAAAGAAGAAGAGAACTATGGTTTTATTATAATATAGCCAAATCAAAATGAAAATTTAGGAAAATATGAAAAATTGTACATGATTGTTGCATTCTAAGACTCTAAGAAGATTGAGTGTAACATCTTTGATAATGAAATCAATTATAAATCTAAAAGTCTCATAAAGTGTGTCAAAATCATAGAAAGCAAAATATATAAAAATACAAATATGAATATTAACTTGGATACAACTCATTGAATCGAGTCCATATATAATAATAAATTATTACTTTAATATAAATTAATATCTATTAAAGCTTAAATGAGGTAAAGTAGAGTAATGTAATATATTCAAATAAATTTAAGAGCATAAAATTTATTTCATATTATAATATTAATTTATTATTATTTATGCTTATTTTTTTTGTAATTTAGAGTAATTTAAAATAAGGCCTCATCAATTCTAAAAAAACATTGTTGGACTTTTATCGAAGAACTCTACTAAATTAAAATTCCAATTTTATACTCTTAAAGTTTTTATTTCCTAAGGTTTTTATCTTGTTTATGAGCTAATTTTTATTGGTACCTTATTTCATGATATACGATGTTACATTGACATTAGCATCTTGGAATAAAGCTTCCCATAAATTTAAACTCATTTTCTTTCAAATTTTTTTACTTTAAATAAATTTTATTTCATTACTTTAGTTTAACTCTTTTTTGGATTAATATATGTTTACTTAATATTAAAATAATAATTTATTTTTATTTTTGTTTATTTATTTTCGTTATTCATAGTAATTTCGAATGAGTTTGAATTAAGGCAAAATAAATGTTGTTAACCAAGACGAGCTCTAACCAATTAAATATTAATTATTATAATTTTAATTATTGTTTTATTGATTTAACACCCTTTTTGAGATATTAATATCGACACTTGATTTGATGATCGTGGGTGTCATACCTAACTTTGTTAGTATCTTTAAATATAATGTTTCTATATAAGTTGTCTCTTTTCTTCAAATATCTCAATTAAATTTGGTTATATTACTATGAAACACTAATTCTCCTCTTGCGTAACCTTTGCAACAGTTTGTTTTGGTTATATTGCATTTTCTTAAGTTACTTAATTTTTGCTTTACTATTTATTTATTTGATATCAAAAAAATAATTTATTATTATTTATGTTTATTGTATTTCCTAATTAATAATTATTTCAAATGGGGTCTAATTAAGAATAAAAAAATGTAATTGAATTGGTCTCGATGAGTTCTGTCGAATTAAATATTTATTTTTAAATTTATAAATATTTTATTTCCAAAGATTTTATAAGCTTTTTAAAACTTTTGATTTCTCTTATTTAATAATCAAGAATGTTTCATTAAATCTTTTTAATATCATGGAATGTGACTTTCTTATATGATTTGTCTCATTTATTTAAAGTTCTTATTTTGAATGAAACTATCTAATACAATTTATCCCATTATATTTGTTTTTTTTATTTTTATCTTGTTATATGACTATGTTACTCTAAATCTCCTATGACCTAACCTATGTCACTTTTAATTTTTTATTTCATAATTCTTCATTTTATATCATTTTAGCTCTAAAATATATTTAATTAAAATTTGAAAAGATTTTATTATATTTTTGGATTTTTAATTTGATAATTCGTAATAATTTAAAACATGGTCTAATAGCGATGAAATAAACATTTTTCAACTCCTCTTGACAAGATGTGTATAATTAAATATTAATTTTTATACTTTAAAAAATATTTTAATTGTTTTGGCACATTTTACAAGATTTTTTAATTCATTCTTTTTTAACATTCAAGGATATTATACTCGATCTCCATTATATCATGGAAATAAAGTTTTTCATATAATTTATGTCATTTCTTTGAATGTTTGATTTTGGCATGATTTTATTACTATTTAAATCTAAATCTTTAATAGATTGGCCTTTATATTACTTGATTTGGCTCCATTACATTATCTCAATTTATCTAATTTTAACTTTAATATATTTTTGCATAATATTTAAAAATTAATTTAAATTTTTTCTTCTTTGTTTTGGTAATTTATAGTAAATACCTTGAGGTTCAATTTAGATGAAAAAAATATTATTAGACCTATCTCAATGAGCATTATGAAATTAAATATTTTTTATATTTTAAAATATTTTTTTGAAGCTGTTGGCATGCTTTATGAGTCATTTTGATCCATATATAATTTGATGAGTTGGGATGATACACTTGATCTCAGTTTTTTAGAAAACAACTTTTTGTATAATTTATCTTATCTTTTCAAATGTTTGGACTTTATTAGGTTATATTACTATATAACTCTAATTCTTGTCACGTGTGACCTTTGTTAGAATTGGTTTGGTTATATTATATCACTTCAGTTTATCTCATTTTACTTTTTTTAAAATTTACTTAATATTAAAATAATAATTTATTACTATTTTGCTTATTTACTTTGGTAATTCAAAACAATCTAACGAGGGCCTGATGGAGATGATACAAATATCATTTGACTGACTTTGACAAGCTCTATCAAAATAAATATGAATTCTTTATATTTATCAATGATTTTTTCTTATTATTTTAGTATAGGTTATGAGATTTTTGGAAACATAACGGATTTGACGATTTAGGTTATTATGCTCTTTAGTATTTTAGAATTCAACTTTCTCATATTATTTTTCTTATTTCATCAAATTTTTTGTTGAGATTGTTTTTTATATTAATTTGTTACTCTAAATCTTCTCTAGTATGATATTTATCACTTTGATTTTGTTATACTATGACACATATGTTTATCTAATTTAAGTTTCAAAATATATTTAGTTAATTTTTAAAATATTAATTGATTATTATGTTTACTAAGTTACTTTAGTTATACTTAGCAATTCCAAAGAAGATATAATTAGACAAAAATTTTGTTAGAGTACCTTGATAAGCTCTATGTAATTAAATTTTCTTATCGGTATTTTTAAATATATTTTTTTAAAAATTTGTTTTCTTTAGATTTGTACTTTATTTGATGATCAAGGATGTTTTGCTTGATCACTTTAGTATATTAGAATACAACCCTCATGTAAAATTTATGTAATGTTTTCAATATTTTCACTTCTATTTTGTTATATTACTATGCTATTTTTCGTCTTCCCTTATGTGACCTCTACATGACTTTTATTTTTTTAATATTATTTTCATTCAATTTTCTAATTTCATCTTTAATATATATTTACTTAATTTTTAAATTATAATTTATTATTATTATTTATGATTAATTAATTTGGTAGGTGATGATACTTCTAAATGTGGTCTAATCAAGGTGAAACAAATATAGTTTGACCTATCTTAAAGAGTTACATTGAATTTTTGATATAGATTATCTAATTTCTTCAAATGTTTTTCTTTCATTTACATTACTTCAATCTATCCTAGTTTTTATTTAATGCATATCTACTTAAGGTTAAAATAATAATTTATCGTAATATAAGATTATTTAATTTAGTTAATCATAGTAACTCTAAATGAGGTCCAGTTAAGATGAAACAATTGTCATTAGACACATCTCAATGAGCATTATCCTGTTAAATATTCATTTCTATATTTCTAAATAATTATTTTTTTACGGATTTGACATGCTTTGTGAGACATTTTGAGTGGTACTTGAGTTGATAATTAAGAAAGTTAACTCTATCTTCTTAGTATCTTGAAATGTAACTTTCGCGTATAACTTATCTCATTTTTTAAATTTTTTATTTTTATTTGATTAAATTATTGTGCTACTTTGAGTCACTTCTTGTATGACCTTTCCACCTGTTTCCTTCAATTATAACATTACTACAACTTATCTCATTTTAGCTTTAATATATATTTACTTAATATTAAAATAATAATTAATTATTATTAGTACTTATTCACTTTGGTAATTTATAATAATTCTAGATGAGGATTGATGATGATAAAATAAATATCTTTAGACTTATTTTAATAAGCTCTATAAAACTAAATATTCATTTTTTATATTTTTAAAACAATTTATTTTTTATAGTTTAGACATGCTTTATGAGGCAATATGATTCATACATAATTTTTTGATTGAGGATGTTACACTTTATTTCCTTAGTGCCATAGAATACAACTTTCTCGTACAATTTAATTTCATTTTTTCAAACTTTAAACTTTGATATGGCTATATTATGTAACACTAAATCTTCTTTCTTTTTACCTTTACATCAATTTGATTTGGTAAAATTATATTATTTTAGTTTATCTTATTTTAGCTTCAACATTTATTTACATAATATTTATGTAATAATTTATTAATTATTATGCTTATGTACTTTTGGTAATTCAAATTAATTCATAATGAGAACCTATAGAGATGAAAAAAAATTTTGTGTGACTCATCTTATTGATGTTTATTAAATTAAGTATTCATTGTTATATTTTTAAATATTTAATTTTTAAGGTTTTGGCATACTTTTTGATTCATTTCATATTACATCTTATTTGATAATGGAGGATGTCACTCTTAATCTTTTTAGTTATTAAAATTCAACTATCTTATATAATTTATTGCATTTTTCAAAAGTTTTCACTTTGATTTTGTTATAATATAAGAAACTCCAAATCTTCTCACATGAGATCCTAACATCACTTTATTTTGATTATATTACATTTTATCAATTTTTCTTATTTCAGCTTTATTATAGATTTACTTAATATTAAAATAAGGGTTTATTAGCATTTATGCTTATTTGTTTTGGTAATTCATAGTAATTCCAAACAAGGTTAGATCAAGATGAAATAAATATCATTAGACTTATCATGATTAGTTATAATGAATTAAATATTGATTTTAATATTTTTAAAATTTATTTGAGGGCTTTGTCAAGCTTTATAAGGTATATTTCTTTGTACTTGATTTGATAGTTGAGGGTGTTGCAGTTGACACCCTTATTATCATGGAATGAAACTTTCTTTTAAAATTTATCTGATTTCTTCAAAAATTTTGCTTTGGTTAGGTTATATTACAAGGTTACTCTAATTATATTATCAAGTAGCCCTTACCTTGCTTTGATTTTCTTATATTATATTTTTTCAATTTATTTCATTTCAACTTTAATATTTATTTACTTAACATTATAATAATTAATTTTTGTTATTTAAGCTTATTTATTTTTATTATTCATAATAATTATATATCATGGTCTAATGGAGATAAAACAAATATAGTTGGACTCATCTTAACAATCTATACGTAATTTGATGATCAATGATGTTACACTCGATCTCCATAATGTATTGGAAAGCAACATTATTGTATAATTTCTTATTTCTTAAGACATTTTGATTTGATTTGATTGCATTATGATGTAACTCTAATTCTCTTCTCATTTAAATCTTACTTCACTTTGATTTGTTTTTATTATATTTTTTTAATATATCTTATTTAAACTTTAATATATATTTATTTAATATTAAAATAATATTTATTGTTTTGCATTTTTTCAATATTAAAGTAATATGAATTTGAAATAATGATTGATAGGGATGAAACAAATGCCATTAAATTGGCTTAAATAAGTTTTATCAATATAAATATTTATTTAATATTTTTAAATACTATTATTTTTTAGGTTTTTGTAATATTTATGAGACATTTAGATTCGTACTAGATTTGATGATCGAGCATGTCACCCTTGATCCTCTTAGTATCTTGGAATGCTCTTTACATGTATAGTTTATCTTATTTTTTGAAAAGTTTTTCTTTAATTTGGTTATAGTACTATATAACAATATGTCTTCACTTACATGACCTTTTCTTAGCTTTGATTTAGTTATATTATAATTTTTCATTTTATTTCATTTCAACTTTAATAAAGACTTTCTTAATATTAAAATAATAATTTGTTATTATTTTGCTTTATTTAATTTAATAATCGATAATAATTCTAAATGAGGTCTAATTGAGATGAAATAAAAATCATTAGACTCACTTCAATGAAATATAACTAATTAAATAATTATTTTCATATTTTTAAATATCCTTTAAATATTTTGGCTTATTTTTTATTAAATGTTTATTCTTATTGTATTTGGTTATCATGAATGTTACACTTGATCTTCGTAGTTCTTGGAATGAAACTTTTTATTATAGTTAATTTTTTTCATAAATTGTTTTATTTCATTTAGTTATATTACTATCACTCTAAATCTTTGCACATGTGACATTTACATCTTTTTGATTTAGTTGTGCTATAGTTCTTTAGTTTATCTAATTCTAACTTTAATATTATTTACTTTATATTAAAAAAAATAATTTTTTGTTATTTATACTTTTTTATTTTTGTATTCATGAACACTTTTTTATTGATGTTGTTAAGCTCTATCTCATTATTATCTTGAAATTAAATTTTTTGTATATTTTATCGAAGTTCTTTAATTATTTTGCTTTTATTTAGTTATATTTATATGTAACTATAATTCTCTAAACATGAGACCCTTACGTTCTTTTGATTTTCTTATATTAAATTACTTTAATCTATCTTATTCAACTTTTTAATAGATATTTACTTTATATTAAAAATGTAAATTATTATTATTTAAATTTATTTTCACTTGTAATTCATATTAATTCTCAATGATGTCTTTTAAGATAAGAAATGACATTGAACTAATCTCAAGAGCTCTATCAAATTAAATATTTATTCTTATATTTTTAAATACAATATTTTCTAAGGTTTTGGTATACTTTGTAAGAAATTTTGAGTTGTACCTAATTTGATGATTTCTTATTTTGTAGTTCATTTCCTTAGTATCATTAAATATAACTTTCTCATATAATTTTCATTTCTTCAAATTTTTCAATTTGATTTTATCATATTATTATGTTACTTTAAAGCTCCACTCATGTGTCCCTTATATTACTTTGATTCTATTATAATACATTGCTATAATTTATCTTATTTTAGTTTTTATGTATATTTTTCTCAATATTAAACTAATAAATTATTATTATTTAAACTTATTTTATTTTTTAATTCATATTAATTCCAATTGATGTGTCATTGAGATAAAAAATGATATTAAACTCAGCTCGATGAGCTCTATCTAATTAAATATTCATTCTTATATTTTTAAATACTTTGTTTTTAGGCTTTTGGTGTACTTTATAAGGCAATTGTGTTTTTCTTAATATTATGATTGGTGATGTTACACTCCATCTCTCTAGTATCATTGAAAGTAACTTTCTCATATAATTTATCTCATTACTTAAAATCTTTTAATTTGATTTAATCATATTAGTATGTTACTCTAAAGCTTTACTCATGTGTCCCTTGTATTACTTTGATTTTGCTATAGTATAATACTATAATTTATCTTATTTTAGCATTAATATATATTTTTTAATATTAAAGTAATAATTTATAGTGGTGATCTTTTGAATTGTAGCTTACCTTACCTTAAGGATGTTACACTTAATCTCTTTAGTTTGTTAAACTTCAATTATCTCACACATTTTTTCTTATTTCTTCAAAAGTTTTGTTTTGATATTATTATAATACTATAAAAATCTAATTCTCTCCTCATCAGATTCTACATTTTTTTGGTTATATTAGAATAACAAAATAATGTTATTGGACTTATCTCAATCAGCTATAATAAATTATATATTAATTTTCACATTTTTGAATTTTTGTTTTAAAACTTTGGTAGGTTTTACTTTGTAGTTTTCACATACTTAAATTGGTGATTATAGTTATTACACTTGATTTTGATAGATCTTAGAATGTAACTTCCTACACAATTAATCTCATTTCATTTCATCAAATTTATTTCTTTGGATTTGTTCTAATACTATTTCTATCAAATCTTACTTGACTCTTATCTTGATTTGATTTTATTATATTGTATTATTTTAATTTATCTTATTTTAACTTTAATATAGATTTAATTGATATTTTATTATCAAGTTATAAGTATTCAAGATTATTTAATTTTTAAATTTCTTATTATTCAAAGTAAGGTTCGATTGAGATGAAACAAATGTCATTGGAATCATCTTAATAATTTATAACTAATTAACTATTCATTTTTATATTTTGAAATATTTTATGTTTTATAATTTTTGGTTGCTTTATGATTAATTTTTATTTGAACTTGATCTGTCAATCGAGGATGTCACAGCGATCTTCTTAGTATCTTGGAATACATCTTTCTTGTATAATTTATCTTAATTTTTAAGATGTTTTCTCTTGTTTGGTTATATTATTCTCTAACTCAAATTATCCTCTAATTTTACCCTTACCTCACTTTGATTTGGTTTGGTTGTAACATAACTTTAATTTTTCTTATTATTTGTTTGATATATAGTTAAAAAATATTAAAATAATTTTTTATTACTATTGAAGTTTATTTACATTGATAGTTCTTAATAATTCCAAAGGTCTAATGTAGACAAAACAAATATTGTTATATTCACTTTGAGGAGTCCAATCTAATAAAATATTCTTTTTAAAATTTTTAAATCCTTTATTTTTAAGGTTTTGAAGGGCTTTATTAGATTTTAAGATTCATACCAAATTTGATGACTAATGATGTACACTCGTTCTCCTTAGTATTTTTGAATGTAAGTTTCTCATATAGTTAATCTCATTTTTCAAATTCTTGCATTGATTTGGTTATATTACTATTTAAGTCAAAATCTTCCCTTGTGTGATCATTACTTCTTTTTGATTAGGTTATGTTATAATTATTTAAATGATCTAATTTTAGCTTTAGTAATTCAAAATCTACTAACATAGCAATCTCTTAGCATCACCTATGACTTTCTATTACAAAACGTCTAAATTTGTCTAACTAAGCCTAAATCTTCTAAGCTTTGGTTTGCTCACTTTGCTTTATAATATTGAGCTTTTTGTGGCTTTTGCTATTCACCAACATGTGTTCGAAATATTGTTTTATTTTATTATCTATTTATTTCTTATTGTATTTTTGTTTTTCTTTTATGTTGTGTAGCCTAACATTTGTGAAAGCTCGATTTTGGTTTGATCTCATAACAAAAACAAGTAAGAATTGAGAACATAAAAGCCTGGGTTGGAGTTGAAGCCATAAAAGATGACAGGTTGGAGATGATCCATTGGGAAAAAAACCACAAATATATTGAAGGCAAATCTTAAAGAAAAAATATGAAGTTATAACTCTTTGATAGCGAAGTTTTTCTTGACCTTTGTTAGGGGTGGATATAGGTTATAATTTGGATCAAATCACCTAAAATTTTCAATGTGAAATTTTAATTCTTATTTTTTATTTTTCTTAATCATAAAAGTTATATATAAGATTGAATTACTTATAGCTCAAAATCATATATATATATATATAATAGACATTGAATTACTTATAGCTCATTTAGATGAGTCCAACAACATTTGTTTCATCTCAATTAGATCATGTTTGAAGTTACTAAGAATTACAAAATAAAGTCGACATAAATAATAATAAACTATTATTTTAGCACTAGCAAAAATACACTAAAGTGACAAACATAAATTGAATAACTATAACATAACAATATAAAATAAAAGTAAATGTTACATTAGTGAAGATTTATAGTTACGAAGAAACATAACAATATAAAAGCAAAATATTTTATGAAATGCGATAAATTATATTAGAAAGTTTTATTCCCAAGAAGTAAGAAAATCAACCTTAATATCCTTATTTATCAAATTAGATTCATATAAAAAATGAATATAAAATATGCAAAATTCTTAAAAAACTAAAAATTAATAATATAGAAATGATTATCTAGTTGGATAAAGATCATCAAGATGATTCCAATATTATTTGTTTTGTCTCTACTTAGACCTAATTCAAAATTACTATAAATTAAAAATTATTAAAAATTTAAAAAATCATAAATGGTTGTAAATTATTATTTAATATTAAGTAAATATTAAATAAATAAAAAAAATGAGACAAATGAAAATAATGTAATATGACCAAATTGAAGTAATGTTAGAACCACATAAGAGGAAAGCTATAATTTTATAATAATATAAAAAATCAAAACAAACAATTTGAAAAATGAGATGCATATACAAAAAAATTGCATTCTAAGGTACAATTTAGACCAAGTGTAATATCCTCAATTATCAAATTATGTGCAAATCAAAATGTCATAAATTTATAAAAATCATGTAGAATAAATATGTAAAACTATAAAAAATAATATTCTTTGGACAAAGCATATCGAGAATAGTTGAATGATGTTATTTTATTATGATATTAACCCCTAACTATGATACTTTATTTGATGGTAATAAATCCCAAGTATTTCTAATAAATTGGATTAGTGAATTTTTAGATTCTAAATTGTTGATGTTCATATTCTAGAGAATATAATTAAGAGGAGAAGCAAAAGTGAAATCCCACGAAAATCATCTTTGTAAAAGTGGCAAACCACTAAGAATTATTTTTTAACTTTACTTTTAGGTGTTTTAATTTTATTTTCAAAATGTTAGGCTTGATTAAAATTAGTTTCTTAAGAAATAAAAATATTAATTAACTTTGATCTCCAAAGTTCTTATTCACCATCTTTGATTCAATATCTAAAATGCATATTTCTCAATTATTTGATCAACAACTTTGAAAACTTATTATTTAGTAATGACTTAAATAAGAAATTTAAAATATAATAAAAATAACTTAATTAGCATTCCTAATAACTACTAATTGTTCATTAGTTGGTATAGTGAATGGGTCATAGGTTAGGGCATTATTCTCAAAAAACATTTGGGTGAAACTTTTTTGAAATTATTTTTGATTAGGTCAATTACCATTTGAAAAACCATAATATATGCATAACTGTAAGTCACAGGTGATTAAATCTTGAACAACCTAGGAGTAGTCAACCTCAAAAATAAGCCACCTATAATGCACATTAGAATTCTAATATGGAGAAAATGTATCTCAAATACAACATGTGGGACTAAAAGTATTACTTTTATTGTGCGATGAACTTTCCAATTATAGGAGTGAGATGAGCCATCTGATCAATAATTCCATCAGTCATTTGATCATTCAATTTTGTGATCACATGGTTCGTGTTTCTCTTTCTCAATAAGTTAAATCTTGTCGTTAGATAGAGATTCTAACCTAATGGTTCAAATCAAATGTACATTTCTTAAAGCCACAGATTAAATTCTAGCTGTCTCATCATGCGGTTTTTGTGATCAAATAGTTGTAGTTTTGTCTTATCTAATGGCTGTAGTGAAATGGCTCTTGTAGCAATTATTTTGAGCCATTGAGCAATTTTTTAAAAATATTAATTGCTTAATTAAAAATTGTAGATGCAAAAATGTAATGAATAAATTGGGTGTTTGGTAAGTGCTTTAGCTATTAGAAGATGCCTATAAATGATAAAATTTTTTAGAATAACAAATTGATGAATACTTTTAAAAAATTCCAAAAACAAATTCCTAAGTTATGATCTCAAAGCAATTTACAGTCTTCTAATTATCACCTCTTTATGTTCCACCTTTCTTCAATGAATTTTAAATTTCTTGATTCACTTTCAATAAGTTAAGCTCTCATTTTTTTAAATTTTATAACTAATTAAATTAATTTAATTATGCCTTGTTAAATACTTTTTCAAGTATTAGAATGTTTATTTAGGGATTTACATCATCATTTTCTTTCTTCTTTTTGACAATTCTATTTTTTTCTAAGGTTATTATAACTTATTTATTTTCTTATTGTAAGGGTTTTACCTACCCATCTTTTGATGAAAGGCTTATATAGTTTGTGTTTTTATGCCTAGTTTTTGCCTGGGATGGACATAGTCTTAATTTTAAGCCAAAATATCTAAAAGTTGTTTGTGCACATATTTAAATTCTTACACTTTATTTTCTCACATGTTATCAAAATTTTATTATTAAAATAAAAATTACAATATTTTTAAGAATTAATGTTTTTTCTAACACCTCACCCCCTATTTGTTGAAACACATTTCATGTTTCACCTCAATCAAACCACATTTAGAATAACTATGAATAACAAAATTAAAAAAGAACAAATATTAATAACTACTTATTTTAATATTAAGTAAATATATTTTAAAATTGAAATAAAAAAATTGATTCAATATAATTGACCAAGTCAAAGTGATATAAATATGATATAAGAAATGAATTAATAATAGTATAACAAAATTAAAACAAAACATTTGATGAAAAAAGATAAATTGCATGGGAAAGTTTTACTCCAAAATACAAAGCAAATAAGGAGTAATAACCTTGACCTTCAAATGAAATATAATTCAAAATGTGCCATAAAACAAGCAAAAATTCTATAAAAATATTAAAAAAATATCAGAATTAATTTTTTTTTGTTAGAGCTTGTCAAGCCATGTCTAATGATGATTGTTTCATCTCAATTAGACCTTGGTTATAACAACTTTGAATTACCTAAGTAAATAAGTATGAATTATTATTTTAACTTTAAACAAATATAAATTATTGTTAGAATGATATAAATTAAAAAATAAAAATGATGTTAGCGTTACATAAGAGACAATTTAGGGTTACTTAGAAATATGACCAAATTAAAGTAAAAAATGTGATACAACATGTTATAGATTGGATATAAAAAATGTATTCCATGATACTAATGTGATCGAGAAAAATAGCCTCCATTACTAACTTAGGTACATTTCTATTACTATTTTTGTCTCTAACAGATGTCATTTAAAATTATAGTGAAGTGAACAATTAAATAAGCATAAATAATAAAAAACTATTATTTTATTATTAAAGAAATATGTAATAGAACTTAAATAAGATAAATGAAAACATTTTAATATAATTGAATTAGAGCATTATCTAAGTCACATAATAGGAGAATCAAAGTTTCATAGTAATCTAATCGAATAAAAGAAAAACTTTTGAAGGAAATAAATTAATTACACAATAAATTGAATTCAAAGAGTCAAAGGAGATCAAGCTTAACAACTTTAATTATAAAATCATATTCGAATCAAAATGTCAGGTAAAGTAACCTAAATTTTGAGAGAATTTAAAAAATGAATGGTTAATTTGATATAGTTCATCAAGATAAGTCAAATAATGTCTGTTTCCTCTCGATCAGACCTTATTAAGAATTAATATGAATTGCAAATTAAAAATGCATAAATAGTAATAACCCCTTATTTTAATACTAACTAAATATACAATTAAGTTGAAATGGGACAAAATTAAATAATATATAATGATTAAAAAAAAGCAATATGTTAGTGTCCCTTGAAAAGGGAATTATAGTTTCATAGCAATATAAAAGAAATCAGAACAAAAGATTTGAGAAAATAAGATAAATTATACGTTAATGTTGCATTGATCGATTTTAAAAGGATCAAATGGAGCATCATCAATCATTAAGTTTTGCATGAATAAAAATGTCTCATAATGAGTGCAAAGATCATTAAATGAAAAAATGTAAAAATATAAAAATATATATTTAGTTAGAAAATGTTCATTGAGAAGAGTTCAATATCATCTGTTCCATCTGGATGGGACCATATTTAGAATAACTATCAATTACAAAAATTAAAGAAGTATAAATAGTAACAAAAATTTTCTTAATATTAAGCAAATATACTTATTAAAGTTTAAATGTGATAAATTATTTCAATGAAATACAACCAAATCAATGTGATTAAATGTGATATGATAGGAGATTTAGAGTTACATAGTAATATAACCAAATGAGCAAAATTAATGTGAAGAAATGAGATAAATTATATGAGAATGTTGCAATTTATGATACAATGGTGATTGAGTGTAACATCCTTGTTTGTTAAATTACATACAAATCAAAATATCTCATGAAGCATTCCAAAGTGCTAAAGAAAAATAGATAAAATAATTAAAATTAATATTTTAATTGATAAAGCTTGTTGAGACAATCTAGCAACATTTGTTTCATCCCAATCAAACCTTGTTTTGGATAACTTTTTATTACCAAAGTAAAAAATATAAATAACAATAAATTATTACATTAATTTTAAAATGATTTATGTTATAAATGAGTTAATATAAATTAAAATATTATAATATAACTAAATCAAAACAAAATAAAGGTCACATGAGAAATACTTAGAGTTACATAGAAATATTGTAAAACAAACAAAAACATTTGAAAAAAATGTCATAAATTATATAGGAAATTTAGATTTAGTGATACTGTGATGGCCAAGAATAACTTGTGTGTTAATCAACTTATGTATTAATCATGTTAAGTTTATAATAATATTAGAAAATAAAATATTTATTAAAAAATAAAATTCAATATTTTATTATATAGAACTCATCAAGGTGACTCTAATGACATTCATTTTATCTTTAATAAACCTTATCTAGAATTTTTGTAAATTATCAAATTAAACAAACATAAATAATAAAATCAAAGTACTATAATGGTGACATGAGAGAAGATTAAGCATTAAATAGTAAGATAACCAAATTGAAGTAAAAAATTTGAAGAAATCAGATATTATATATTGAAAAACTATATTGTATAACACAAAAGAAATCAAGTGGAAATAATTTTTGAAAATAAAAAATTAATATTTAATTTGACGTAACTCATTGAGACAAGTCCAACAACGTTTGTTTCATTTTGATCGGACCTCATTTATAATAAATTATTATATTAATAATATATATATATATATATATATATATTTAATTATAATAAACTATAACTGAAATGAAATTAAATATGCATAAATGGTAATAAATTATGAAATTAAATAAGCATAAATGGTAACAAATTATTGTTTTAATAAATAATAAATATATAATAAAGCTGAAATGAGGTAAATTGAAGAAATATAATATAAGCAAATAAAAGCGATGTTTTAGGTTGTATAAGAGGAGATTTAGAGTTTCATAGTAATATAACCAAATCAAAACAAAAAAGTTGATGAAATGACATAAATTTTGTAAGTTGTTTTCCAATATACTATATAGTTAAGGTGTGGCAACTTGAATCATCAAATTAAACATGATTTGAAATATCTTAGAAAGCATGCTAATACCCAAGTCAAAATTATTTTAAAAATAATAAATATATATTTAATTTATAGAGTTTGTTGAGATGAGTCTAAGAATATATATTTTTGTCCCGATTAAACCTCATTTAAAATTACTACGAATTACTAACAAAAAGAGATTAAATAATAAAAAATTAATATTTTAACATGAGGTAAATATATATTAAAGTTGAATAAGATAAATTGAAATAATATAACACAAAAAAATCAAAATGATAAGGATGAGACAACAAGAGATTTAGAGTTAGTTATTAATATAGCCAAATCAATGTTTTAATAAATGAGATAAATTAGACAAGAATATTGCATTGAAAGATACAAAGAAGATTGAGTACAACATTCTCAATCAAATTAAGTAAGGATTAAAGAATCTTATAACACCAAAATAATAGTATAACATTTATCAAAAAAATAAAAATTGAATATTAAATTAGATAATACCCATCAAATGGAGTCCAACAATGTTATTTAAATCTTAACAAAACCTTATTTAAAAATATTATGAAATACCAATATAAATATGAATAAATAATAGCGTATTATAATTTTAATATAAATTAAATATATAATATTTAATTTGTATGAATAATAATGTCTTATGAAGAGAGCCAACACTATAAAAAATAAAGTATTTAAAAAATAAGATGAATATTTCGTTGGATAGAGCTTGTCAAAATGAGTCCAATAATATTTGCAATTAATGAAAATTATAAATAAAAATAAGAAGAAATAACTATATATAACAATTTGAATATTAAGTAAATACATATTAAAGCCAAAATGTTGTAATTTGAATCAATGCAATCGAACCAAATCATGTCAATGTATAGGTCACATGAGTTAAGTTTCAAAGCAATATAATGAATTAAAAATGAAAAATTTGAAGAAATGGGATATATTATATAAGAAATTTGTATTCTAAGATATTGAGAAGATCAAATGTAACATCCTTGATTAAGAAATCAAATATGAATAAACATATCTCATAAAGCATGCAAAAATGTTTGAAAAGAAGACATCTAAAACATGTAAATTAATATTGAATTAGATATATCTCAACAATAATATTTGTTTCAATTAATTCAAACCATATTCAAAATAAGCATGTAATATCAAAGTAAATAAGCACAAATAATAAAAAACAATTTCATCAATGTTAAACAATCTATATTAAAGTTCAAATTAGATATATAAAATAACAATATAATATAACAAAATAAAATTGATATAAGGGTCATAAGAGAGGTTATTTAGAGTTGCATAAGAATATTAATAAACTAAAGCAAAAAACTTGAAAACATAAGAATTTTATTAAAAAGTTACATTCAAAGATACTAAAAAGATCAATCATAATATACCCAATCATTAAATATTGTAAGAATAAAAATTCAACATAAAGCATGCCAAAATATTAGAGTTAATATTTATAAATATTAAATGAATATTTATATAGATAGAGGTTGTTGAGATGAGGCCAAGGATAATTTTTTCATTATAATAAGACTTCGTTTACAATTATTATGAACATAAAAAGTAAATAAAGTTAAGTAGAAGAAAATTATTATTATAATATTATGTAAGTACATATTAAAAATAAAATTAGATAAATTAAAGAAATATAATATATCAAAATAAAAATTACATAAAGTTTACAAGTTGTACTCTTAGTTGCTGAAGAGTTCGAGTATAATATCCTCATTTATTAAACCAATTACAAACTTGTGTGTCTCACAAATCATGCTAAAACAATAAATAATAAAATATTTTAAAATATAAAAATGAATAATTAATTCGATAGAGGTCACATCTTTGATCATTAAATAATATTACATCATTATTTTATTATTAAGTTAATATATATTGAAACTAGAATGAGAAAAATTAAAATAATGGAATATAACTATAATCAAAGCTATGTAAATGATAGATAAGATGAGAATTTTAGTTATATAGTAATATAACAAAAACAAAAAGACATTTGAAAAAGTGAGAAAAATTATATAAGAAAGTTGTATTCTAAGATATGGAGAAGGTCGAGTGTCTCATCTTTGATCATTAAATTATAAACAAATGAAAAACGATCTTGTAAACCTACTAAAACTTTAGAAAATAAATATTTTAAAAATAATGAAATTAATATTTATTTTGATAAGGTTTTTAAAGATGAATCTCAAGATGTTTGTTTCCTCTCAGTTAGATGTTAATTAGAATTATTATGAATTAAAATGTAGATAAGCATAAATATTAATAAATTTTTATTTTAGTATTAAGAAAATATATATTAAAGCATAAAAGAGTTAAATCGAAGCAATTTAACATATCCAAATCTAGGTGATACAAAGCTTACATGACAGGAGATTAAAAGTTACATTGTGAAGCAACCAAATTAAAATGACAATTTTCAACAAATAAGAAAAATTATATCACCATATCGAATTCCATAGTATTAAGGAGATTGAGTGTACCATTATTAATCGTTAAACAAGGAACTAACAAAAATATCTTATAAAATATGAAACAATTCATAAAAAGTAAATATTTAATAATAAAGATATGAATGTTTATTAGATAGAGGTCACAGCTAAAATTAATGATAAAGTTAAATTGTAGTATAAAATATTCCATTTTTTATTTTTAAATATTTCAATTTGTACCTAATTTGAAAATCAAGGATGTCACACTCAATCTTCCGTGTACCTTAAAATGCAACTTTTTGTAAAATGTATCTCATTTTTTCAAATGTTTTGCTTTAATTTATTTATATTATTATAAAGCTATAATTCCTCTCTCATCTAAACTTTTCATAGCTTTGAATTGATTATATTAAATTTACTTAATTTATCTCACTTCATCTTTATAATATATCTACTTTATTTAATTAGTAGTAAGTTTAGAGGAGGTTTGATCTAGATGAAAAAAATGTTGTTAGACTTGTCTCGATGTGCTCTATCTTATTATATATTTATTTTTTTATTTTTCAAAATATTTTATTTCTAAAGTCTTTCAAAACATAATTAGATATTTTGATTTATACCTCATTAGATGGTCGAGGATGTTGCACTCAATTAACTTACCATCTTGTAATACAACTTTTTTATACAATTTAAGTATATTTTCAAATTATTTGCTTTTATTTGGTTATATTATATTATAACTCTAAATATATTTTTTTTATGATCTTTGTATTAATTTTACTTGGTTATATTACATTACTTTAATTTATCTCATTTTAACTATAGTAACTATTAAAGTAATTTACAGTAATACCAAAAAATGTTCAAGTGAGACAAAAAATTCATTGAACTCATCTCAATGAGCTATTAGATGCAAGAAATTATTTAATTTTTAACTTTTAAATTTTTTTTGTAGAGTTTTAGCAACCTATACAAGGTATTATGATTCATACATGATTTTATGATCAAGGTTGCTATACTTGATCTTGATATTATTTTGGAATACAAAGTTTTTATATGATTTATCATATTTATTTATGAATTTTGAGTTGATTTAGTTATATTAGTGACCCTAAATCGTCTCTCATCTAACCATTACATCACTTTGATTTTGTTTTGTTACATTGTTTGAATTTATCTCATATTTTAAAATATATTCACTTGTTATTAAATTGATAATATATTATTATTTATAATTACTATTTTGGTAATTTGTAGTAATTCCAAATATTGTTTAATAGAAAAGAAACAAACATAATTTGACACATCTTGATTTGCTTTATCCAACTTAATATAATATTTTAATTTTTAAATATTTTTTCTAATGTTAAAGAATGATTTATAAGTTATTTTAATTTTTAATAAATTTAATAATCAAGGATGTTATGTCCAAACTACTTAACATCTTGGAAAGCAACTCTCCTTCATAATTTATTTGATTTCTTGAAATGTTTCACTTTGATTTCATTAAAATATTTATGTAACTCTTAATTTATTTATTTTTGACCTTTGTATCACTTTCATTTTGTAACATTACATTATTATTTATGATTATTTTGTTTGGTAATTCATAATAACTGCAAATGAGGTTTGTTCCTGATGACACAAATGTCTTTGGACCCATCTCAATGAATTCTACTAAACTATATATCCATTTTTATGTTTTTAGATTTTTTGTTTGGTCTTGGTACACTATATGACACAGTTTGATTGATAGCATAATACGCATATTTTACAATCGATGATGTTATGCTTGATCTTGTTGGTATCTAAGGATGTAACTTCCTAATACAATTTAACCCATCCAATTTTGTACTTCCATTAAGTTATATTATAATGTAACTATAAATTTCCTCTATTATGACATTTAAATCTCTTTGTTTTGATTACAATGCACCATTTTTTATTTTCTATCCTTTTGGGATGCTTCACAAGGTACTTTGATTTGTACCTTATTAGAAAAATGTGTTGGTCACACTTAATCTCCTTAGTATTTTGGAATGCAATGTTTTCATACAATTTATCTCATTTTTTAAAATTTTTGATTTTAATCGGTTTATATTATTTTATAACTCTAAATCTCTTCATGACATTTAGATCCCTTGGATTTGATTATATTACAATAATTTAATTTATCTCATTTAAAATTTAATATATATTTACTTAATATTAAAATAATAATTTTTTATTACTTATACTTATCTACATTGGTAATATGCAAAAATTTTAAATGAGATCCAATCAAGATGAAAAAAACATCATTAGACTCTTCTTAGAGAGTTGTTACAAAAAAATATTTAATTTATTTATTAAAATATTTATTTTCTTAGATTTATTCATGGTTGATGAATCATTTAAATTTGTAATTCATTTTTTTATCAAGGACGTCGCACTCGATCAACATAATAACTTGGAACGCATTTTTTAGTACAATTTATCACATGTTTTTCAATTTTTTTAAATTTATTTTTTTATATTGCAATGTAGCACAAAATCTACTCTTATGTGACCTTTATATTTCTTTTATTTAGTTATTATACATTAACATATATGCCTATTTAATTTAGTAATTTGTAATAATTCCAAACAATGTCTAATCGAGATGAAAGAGGTGTCATTTTTTAAATATTATATTTTTGAAGGATTTGGCTTTCTTTATGAGGCATTTTGATTTGTAGTTATTTGAAGATCGATGATGTTACACTTGATCTACATATTGTTTTAGTGATTCAAAATGATATCCGATCAACACAAAACAATTATCATTAAACTACCTCATAAAACTTTATCCATCTAAATATTCATCTTCTATTTTTTTATTCTTTATTTTCTAATGTTTAAGCATGATTTATGAGATAATTTGATTTGTATCAGATACGACAATCTAGGATATTAGGCACATTCTCCTTAGTATCTTAAAATACAACTTTTTAAGGAATTGATCTTGTTACTCAAATGTTTCACTTCAATAAGATGATATTTGTTTTGTAATTATTAATGTCATATTGTTTGACCTTTATATTGCTTTCATTTAGTAATATTATATTTTTTTATAATTATTTTTTTTATTTTCATTGTAACTCAAATTGAGATGACAAAAATATCATTGGACTAACCTCAATAAACTTTACTAACTTATATATTTGTTTTTATATTATTAAATATCTTAGTTTCTAAAGTTTGGGCTTACTTTGCAAGTCATTTTGATTCGTACAAGATTTGATGATCGAAGGTGTGGGAGCTTGTCTCCTTAGTATTTTGAAATACAAATTTTTAATATAATTTATCTCATTTTTTCAAATTGTTTAATTTCACTTCGTTATATTACCATGAAACATTAATTTTCTCTAATGTGACCATTAAATCGTATTGATTCTTTTATACTAATTTTTTTTAATTTATTTTATTATAGCTTTATTGTAAATTTACTTTTTATTAAAATAATAATTTATCATTATTTATGTTTATTTATTTTTTTAATTTATAATAATTCCAGATGTGATTCGATCATGATAAAACAAATATCAGTATACTCATCGTGATGAGCACTATACAAGTAAATATTCATTTTTAAATTTTCAAATATTTATTTTTCAAATTTTTAACATATTTTATGAACCTTTTAAATTTATTTCTAATTTTATGGTAGGATGTTACACTCAATCTCCATATTATTTAGAAATACAATTTTTGATTACAATTTATCATATTTTTTCAAAAGTTTTACTTTGATTTGGTGATATTACTATGAAACTCTGATTCACCTCTTATGTGACCTATATATCTCATTAATTTGATTAATTACATTACTTCAATTTATCTTATTTCAACTTTAATACATATTTATTTAATATTTAAAATATAATGTATTATTATTATAGCTTACTTATTTATGTACTACATAATAATTTCAAGTTGGTCTAATTGAGATGAAACAAATTTTGTTTGACTTGTAATGACAAACTAAAAAATATTTTTTTTATATACCCCAATAACATCAATCATCAAAAGAAGTTAAATCAAAATATCTCATAAAACAGGCCAAAGTCTTAGAAAATTAAATATTTTAAAAAATAAAAATGAATGTTTCATTGATTAAGTTCTTTGAGACGTGTAAATTGATGTTTATTTCATCTCAAGAGGAGCTTACAAAGGAATTACTACAAATTAACAAAGTAGTTAAACATAAATAATAACAAATTATTATTTTAATATTATATAAATATATATATTAAAGCTAAAATAGTATAAATTGAATCAATACAATATAGGGAAATCAATAAGATGTAATGGTTAAAAATAAGGAAAATTAGAATTCCATTGTAATATAAGCAAATAAAATAAAATATTTTAAAGAATAAGATAAATTTCATGGGAAAGCAACATTATGATACTACGAATATCAAGTGTGATATCCTTGATCATTTAAATTGGTATAATTAAAAAAAAGTCATCCAAAGTATGTCAAAATTATAGAAATAAATATCTAAAAAAATATAAAAATGCATATTTAATTGGATAAAAGTTGCCTGGATGAGTCCAAGGATATTTGTTTATTCTTCATTAGATCTCGTTTGGAATTACTATGGTTACTAGAGTAATTAAAAATAAATAATAATAAATTATCATTTTATTATTAAGTTAAAAAACATTAAAGCTAAAATAAGATAAATTGAAGCAATAAAATGTATGTAAATCAATACGTTGTAAATGTCACATGAAAAGAGACAACAATGTAATAAAAGAAAAAAAAGGCAAAACATTTTAAAAAATAAGATAAATTATATGTCAAAGTTACATTCCATGACAATAAGGAGATCGTGTTTAACATCATCGATTATCAAAACATGCACAAATCCAAATATCTCGTACAATATGTCAAAAAATAAGTAAATATAGTTTTTAAAAAAATAAAATATTATATTTAATTTGATAAAACTCATTAAGATTGGTTCATTGATGCTTGTTTCATCTCCATCAAACCTTATTTGGAATTGTTATAATTTTAAATTAAATTACCAAAAAATATTAAAATAATATTTTAATACTAAGAAAATATATATTGAATTTGAAATAACATAAATTGAAAATATATAATATCAAGAAATCAATGAATTATAAATGCCAAATGAGTGGAAATTAAGAGTTATATACTAACATGACAAAATCAACACAAAAAGATTTAAGAAATGAGAAAAAATATTTAGAAAATTATTTTCTATGTTTCTAAGGAGATCAGCAATAACATTCTCAATCATCATATTAGGTACATATAAAACCATCTCAAAAAGTGTACCAAAAAACAAGAAAATAAAATACTTAAAAATATAAAAATAAATATTTAATTAGATTGATTTCGTCAATATTAGTCGAATGAGTTTTATTTAACTTGTATCAAATCTCATTTGGAGTTATTATGAATTACAAAAGTAAAAAAATATAAATAACAATAAATTAAAATTTTATTTTGACTAATTAAATATAAAATAATATAATATAATGAAAATGTGTTATAAATGTCACACGAAGGGATATTTATGGTAACATAATAACATAACAAAATTAAAATGAAATTTTTTTAAAAATGAGATATACTACATGGAAAAGTTGCATTCAAAGGTTGTAGTTTTCTCAATTAGAAGTTTAAGTACAAATCAAAATGTCTCAAAAAGCACATCAAAATCTTATAAAACAAAATAGTTTAAAAAATAAACCTATATATTGAATTGGATAGAACTCGTCAAGAAGAATGCAATGTTTATTTTGTCGCCATCGTGTTGTTTTGAGTTCTTGCAAGTTACTTAAAAAAATAAGCATAAATAATGACATATTATAATTTTAATATTAAATAAAGATATATTAAAGAAACAATAAGTTAAATATATGTAATGTGATATAATCAAATCAAAGAAATGTAAATATCATGGGTAAAGATTTAGAACTGTACTATAATATTACAAAACAAAAGAAAAACTTTAGGAAATAAGATAAATTATGTAAAAAAATTAAATTCAAAGATCAGGAAGAAGAATAAGTGTATCGTTATCAATCATCCAAACAAGCTTGAATCGAAATGTCTTATAAAATAATACAATGCCCTAGAAGATAAAAGATTAAAAAATACAAAAACTAAAAATTTAATAGGATAGAAATCATCAAAGTGAGTAATACATTTTTGGTTGTCTCCATTAGACATCGTTTAAAATTACAGTTAATTCCAAATTGAAATAAATATAAATAATAATAAAAATATTTTTAATATTAAATAAATACATACCAAAGCTAAAATGAGATAAATTGAATCAATTAAATAAAATAAAATTAATGTGATACAAATGAAACTTAAGAAGAGATTTAAAGTTACATAGTAATATAATAAAATCATAGAAAAACTTTTTAGAAATAAAATAGCTTATAGGGTAAAGTTACAATCCAAGACATTAAGGAGATCAAGTACAATGTCTTATACTGTCAAATAAGATATTAATTGAAATGCCTTCTGAAGCATGCCAACAATATTGAAAATAAAATAGTAAAAAATATACATATGAAATTTAACTAGATAGAGCACATCAAGACGAGTACAACGACATTTGTTCAATCTTTGATTGGAACCCTTTTGTAATTATAACAAATTATCAAATTATATAATCATAAAAAAATTATTATTATTTTTATAATGTTATATAATTACATATATTAAATATAAACTTTTGAAGAAATTAGATAAATTATACCAAAAAGTTGTATTCTAAGATATTAACGGTATGGAGTGTAATTACATAAGAGGAGATTTAGAATTACAAAATTAAATAGCTAAATCAAAACAAAAACTTTGGGCAAATAAGACAAATTATATGAGAAATTTGCAATCCAATATACTAGGTAAATCGAGTGTAACATCTTCAATCGTCTAATTAGATATGAATCAATATGTCTATTAAAGTATGCAAAATTATAGAAAAGAGTATTCAAAAATATAAAAATGAATACTTGCTATGATAAAGCTAATTAAAATTAGTCAAAAGCCTTTCATTTCATCTGGATCAAACCTCAATTACACTTTGATAGAAGTAATGTAATATATCCAAATAAAAAAAGTGTAAAGGTCATACGATAGTAGAATTATAGTTTCATAGAAACATAATAAAATAAAAGAAAAATATTTAAAAAATTGAGATAAATTATATGGTAAAGTTGAATTCCAAGGAAGTTTGACGATTGAGTGTGACAACCTCGATCATCAAATCAAGCATGAATCAAATATCTCATAATGAATGAAAACATTATAAAATGTAAAATATCGAAAAAAATTATGAATATTTAATTAGGTATAACTCATTGAGATGAGTCCAATGATACTTCTTCCATCTTGATAAAAAATTGACAAATTAGTACAAATTATCAAACTAAATAGGCATTAATAATAATAATTTATTATTTTAATTTCAAATAATTTATATTAAATCAAAAATTAGATGAACTAAAGTAATGTGATATAACCAAATCAATGTGATATAAAGGTCCACAAAGAAAGAGATCTAGAGTTTCAAAGTAAAAAAATGAAATAAAATTGAAAACTTTGAAAGAGGTTTCTAAATTTTACAAGTTGTATTTAACAATACAAAGAAGATTGACTGTAGCAACCTTAATTACAATTAAGCCACGAAGCAAAATTTTTTGAATGGTTCCAATACTATAGAAAATAAATTATTTAAATATCAAATGAGCATAAATAATAAAAAATAATCATAAATATGAATATTTAACTAGATATGTACCATAGAAACATCTAACGATATTTATTTCATCTCGATCAGACCTAGTTTGTAATTACAATGAATTATTAAACTAAATAAGCATAAATAATAAGAAATTAATATTTTAATATTGAGTAAATGTATATTAAAAAAGAATTGAGAAACATAGGTATAATATAATATAACTATATCACTACATAGAAAAATTTACAAAATATGAGATTTTGAGTAACATAGCAACTTAACAAAACAAAAAACAATTTGAAAAAATACGATAAATTATATAAGAATGTTACATTTCAAAATGCTAAGGAGATAAATCATAACATCCATGATCATCAAATATGTTATGATTCAAAATTTAAAGTTAATACACCTGAAAAGTAGGTATTTAAAAAAAATATAATTATGTAATTGGATAGAGCATGTCAAGACAATTTCCATGACTCTTATCTCATCTTGATTGAACCTCATTCAAAATTATAATGAATTACCAAACAAAATAAGCACAAATAATAATACATTATTATTTAAAGTTTATGTAAATAATTTTAAAACAAAAATAAGATAAATTGAAGGAATTGTAATCTAACCAAATCGAAGTGATGCAATGATCACACGAGAGGAGATTTAGGTACATAATATTATAACCAAATAAAAGTGAAAAATTTTAAAAAATTAGATAAATTATATTTTAAATTTTAGTCCAATAAAGAGAATGATTGTAATAACAACTATCATCAAACAAGCATGCTAATACCCTAAAAAAATAACATACTTAAAAATATAAAAATTAGTATTTAAATAGATAAAAAATTTCAACACTTCTCCACTGACATTGTTTTGTCTCGATAAGGCTTTTAATGGTATAACAACCAAATAATAAATATCCATAGATAAAAATATATTATTATTTTGATAAATTAAGACTAAAATAACATAAATTAAAGTAATACAAAACAACCAAATCAATGCAATAGAAAGGCTACATGGTAGAAGAATTAGGGTTTCATAATACTATATCTAAATTAAAGTGAACATTTTAAAGAAATTAGATAAATTGTGTGGAAACATTGCTTCCAAGACGCTAAGGAGATTGAGTAAAACATCTTTTTTTAAAATAGTACATGTCAAAATGTCTCTTGCAGCATAATAAAACTCTTAGAAATATTTAAAAATTTCAAAGTTGTTATTTAGTTGGATATAGCTTATTGAGAGTAGTTCAAAGACATTTTGTCATCTTGATCGAGCCACATTCAAAATTACTACTAATTAACTAATTTAATAATTATAAATATTTATAAATTATTGCTCAAATTAAGTAAATATATATTAAAGATGAAATGAGATAATTTAAAGAAATGTAAGATAACAAAACTAAGGATATGTAAAAGTCAAATGAGATGAGATTTAGAGTTAGATAATAATATAACCAAATCAACTCAAAAAATTTGAAAAAATGAGATAAATTATGTGAGAATGTTTTATTAGCAAATACTAAAGAGATTGAGCATAACAACATTGTTCATCAAATAAGTTATGATTCAAAATATCACATTAAACATGTTAAAAAGCTAGGAATTTAAATATCTAAATTTATAAAAATAAATAATTAATTGGATAGAACTTGTTGAGGAGAATTCAATAATAATTATTTTATCTCCATCTCATCTAATTTGAAATTACAATGAATTACAAAAAACTAATAGTAAAAAAGAATCATAAATTATTATTTTAATATTTAGTATAAACATATCAAAAATTGAAATGAGATAAATTAAAGTTATATAATATAACCAACTCAAAGCTTTGTAAACATCACACAACAAGAAAATAAGATTTTCATTATAATATATCCAAATACAAGTAAAGCTTTTGAATGAATAGGGCAAATTATATTAAACGACTAAATTATAAGATATTAACAATATCAAGTGTAATATTATCAATCATTAAATCATATGCAAAACAAAAACTTCACACAAAGCATACCAAAAAACATAAAATATTAAACAAATATAATGACTTAAATTAAGCTCATTTAGATGATTCTACAAACATTTGTCTTATCTCCATCAAACCTCATTTGGATTTGTAACTATTTACAAAATTAAATAAGCATAAATAATAATAAATTATTTTCTAATATTAAGTAAAAAAATATTAAAGTTGAAAAAGGTTAAATTAAAGTAATATAATATAACTGAATCATAGATATCTGAAGGTTAAACAATAAGAGATTTAGAGTTACATAATAATAAAACCAATTCAAAGCCAAAAAAATTAAGAAAATGAGATGAATTATACAAGAAAGTTATTTTCCAAGATATTAAGGAGATCAAGAGTAACATCCCTGATTGTCAAGTACAAATCAAAATGTCTCATAGAGTATAATAAAAAACTAGAAAATAAAATATTTGGAAATATGAAAGTAAATTTTTAATTTTTTAGAGCATGTCAGGGTGAGTATATTGACATTTATTTCTTAGGCAAATGACATTAGAAATTATTGTGAATCGTCATATTAAATACAAAATAATAATAATAAATTATTACTTTAATGCTAATTAAACATATATTAAAACTAAAATTAAATAAATTGGTGGAATATAATAAAACCAAATAAATAACATGAAAAGGTCAAATGTGGAGAAAAGTTGGAGTTACATAGTAATATAACATATCAAAGCAAACAAAATTGGATGAACATCTTCAATTATATGGGAAAATTATATTCTAAGATACTAGGAAGATTGAGTGTATCATTTCTTATCATTAAATTAGCTATAAATGAAAATATCCTATAAAATAAATAAAAACCTATGAAAACATAAAATTTTAAAAATAAAAAAATAAATATTAAATTAGATAGAATTCATTAAGATGAGTATAATGACGTTCACTTCATCTGGTTCAGGCCTCATTTAGAATTATACTAAATTATTGAATTAAACTAGAATAAATAATCACAAATTATTGTTTTAATATTCAATAAATTTATATTATAGCTGAAAAGAGATAAATTGAAAGAATTAAATATAACAAAATAAAAGACATTTTATGGTCATAAGAGAAGAATTGGAGTTATATAATAATAAAATGAAATCAAAGCAAGAATATTTAATTAATGAGATAAATTGTATAAGAAAATTGTATACCAAGAAAATAAGGAAATGAGGTATAACATCTTCTAATATTCAATTTATAATTATTAAAACATCTCATAAAGAATGTTAAAACTTAAAAAATAAATTATTTAAAAATTTTAAAATTTATATTAGATTGGATAGAGCTGATCGAGATGAGTTTAATAATGTTTGTTTTGTCTCAATCACACCTTATTCAAAATTATTATCAATTATGAATGTAAATAATTATAAATAATAATAGATTATTTTTTTAATATGAACTAAATAATATTGAAGTTTTGATGAGGTTAATTGAATCAATGTATTATAACAACATCAAAGACAAATAATCATCAGATAAGATGATATTTAGAGTTTTATAGTAATATAAAAAATATAAAACCAAACATTGAAAGAAATGACATATTTTGTATGGTAAAATCACATTCAAATATATTAAGAAGATTTATCATAGCATCTTTGATCATCAAATCAACCAAGGTACCACACTAAAGTCAAGTTATAACATCACAGGGGAAAAAACATTTCTTATAAATTTGTCTTATCTATTAAATGTGTGTGTGTGTGCATGCATGTAAGCGGGCATGTGCATGTGTGTGTGTATGCATATGCATGTGTGCATGTTTGTGCAAATTTGGTTTCTTTTGAGTGTGTTTACGTGTGTTTGTGCATATGCATGTGCATTTGTGTTTGGTTTTGAGTGTGTGCATGTAAATGTGTGAATGCGAGTGTATGTATGTGTATGAGTGTTACGCACGTGTATATGTGTATACGTTCATTCAAATGTATGTGTTTGAGAGTGCTAATGCATGTGAATATGCACATCTATGTGCATGTGCACTTATTCATTTATGCATGTTCCTTTCAATGTGGTTGTGCATGTGCATGTTTGTGCATGTGCTAGCTATTGTATCAATGTGTGAATGTGTGAATTTGCTTTTGTCAACATGTGTGCATATTTTTATATGTGTTTGTATGCATTTGCATGTGTGTGTGGGGTCAGTGTGCATGTGTGAGTGTGTAAATGTGTGTCTTTGTGCATGTATGTGTGTCTAGGACTGTGAATGCATACATGTACATACATGCATGTGTGCACATGTGAGTGGGTGTATGTGTGTGTCTGTGTATGCACACATAGGTGTTTGGACATGGGTGTGTAATATGCAAGCATTTGTGCGTGTATATCTATAGATTTATATGTGTGTGTATGTGCCCGTATGTGCGTACGAGTGTGCTTGTGTGTATGCATGCATGTGCTTGCAAGTGTGCATGTGAATGTGTGTGAATGCATGCACACACCCATATAGACTCACCCCCTGCACGAACGAACACATGTGAACTTGTTTGCACATAGGCATGAACCATCAAACAAATAAACTCTCACATACACATAGATATACACATGCATGTATGCACACACACATATACACAAATAAAAAAATGAACTCACACACACATGAACATACATATGTGCACAAATGCACTCATGCACACATTAATACACATAAAAACACACACATACACATGCACGTATAGTAGCCTACACACAGACATATATAAGCACAAACACAAAACCTCGTTGGCACACGCATAGACACAACAATATAGACACATGTACACAACCACACACAAAACCATGCACACACACGACCATGCCAAAGTACAAACATACACACATGCACACACTTGCACATAGACACGTAAACACATGCATGCACAAACATGGAAACACACAAATGCATAAATGCATGTAGACAACCATGCATAGACATGCATACATGCACACATATACACATATGATACTCTTTGATAAATACATGTGCACACTCCCACACAAACACCGACATGCACCAGGCATATAAATGCACACACACGCACGAACACATGCACCCATGCATAGACATGTGTGCACACTTATTTGCACACAATCAACTAGACATTCGCACATGCATGCACACAAAAATATTCACATGCACAAACATATGCATACAAAAGTATGTATGTATAGACACAGACACATGTATACACACACAAATAAACATAATCAATCATACAAGCATGCAAAGAGCAACAAATATATGCATTTACACATAAAGACATGCAAAGACACAACACACATGAACTCATGTGCACACATATATAAAGAAAATCACACATGCATACACACACACATGCACATAGACACATGCAGGCAGCCACAAACAAACACATGCATGTAGTAGTAGACACTCATGGACACATAGACATAAATTCAAGCTCCCATATGATTTCTACATCTTGTAGACTTTCTACTCTTTCAAAAACATAAGAAAAAAATATGAAGTAGCAATTGGCTCTATATTTTTGCTGATTCTACATTCAATAAACAATATTTGAAAACAATTATATGCAAACAACACACTTTGCTTTCAATCTTATTTACTAAGTTGTTAAACTTTGGCCAAATTAATGCAGATCATAAGTACACAAACCCACAAACCTATATGTTCCTCTACATCCAACAATTTGAAGAAATATGTGGCTAAAAAATCCCTATGAGTATTACATCTACTTTTCTATCATTAGTTTCGTTAAAACCCATGTCAAGACAAAACTTCTTATTAAATGTTTCTACATTCATATTGCAACCATGTAGAAACCATGCTAAGATCATCACCAAAATGGTCTTCCCATGATAAGTATTCATAGCTTTGTAGAAATTAGGCCATGTACTCTTCATGCCACCAATGTCACAATACCACAACACCTTATGATAATGTCTGAGTTGGGAGGATAAAGACCTCAGATTACTGTTTACTATTAACTAAATAATCTAGCCTCCCCTAAGGCTCATCCAACTAAAGACATCCAAGTCTACCTCAAAAATAAATAGGTAACTCTAGTTAACATAATCCCTTGCATGTTTCACATAATGCTACTTTAGAATTTGCATCAATTCACTTTTGGTAAAAGGAATCCTTCCTCTATTAAACATCCTTGTGGAAATTCCATTTCTATAAATCACATAGTGCCCCTCAATAGTAGTGCAATATTTTGTATTCAAATAATACATCCCCAATGCACACTCATCTTGATCCAATTCCAACAAATTCATCACCAAACCTCTAGTCATAATCAACTCATTGCCATGCCAATTTGTCTTCCTATAATCATTAGCCATGTAATAATGAAAATAATACTATGCCTTCTTACTCCACCCTCATTCACTACATCCAAGATGTCTTATATTAACCCCAAAAAAGCCTTTAAACAATACCACTTAATATTCCCAAGCATTTGCAAAGGTAACACAGATATCCATAAATCATCAAATTGTCAAAGAAGTAGGAAAATATTGTCTTCCATCTTTAGCATTTCTCTACCTCATCCCCTTTTTTTTGTTTTGTAAATTTGTACTTTCTCAGGAGCAACCACTCTTTTTATTTCTTCCTGAGTTTTTTATCATTACTAATTTACTTCATTAAGTATTTGCATTTTCCCCTTGCTTTCGGTGGTTCTGCATTGCTTGTGTACTTGGAGTATCCACAACATATGTAATCCCAAATTACATTGTTTGATGTTCTCTTATTCCTTACTTGCACATTTTCTTTTGGGTTATAGTACTTGTGTTGTTACTACTTTCTTCCATGTTTCCATCAACATTTCTCTTTTATTTAATTACTATGCTCATTCTTCTTTTTCTGGGTCACCATTCATGGTCCCAAGCCATGTCATTTATCATCAAGCTCTTCCTTCTGCTACTACTTCTACTTCTCATTTGAATTCTAATTTTTATCATGATCAAGCTTAGTTTACATAGAGAAAGAACCCATATCAGATTAATAATTCTAGGTTAGCTTGTTGCATTGAGACACCTTCGATGTATGCTCCACTTTGCATAGGTAAACCAAATAAGAGAAAGATCCTCATATTTAAAGATCTAAAAGGTTGTGCTCAATGTACAATTAAACCACATACCTTCTTTAAGAGGTTTAAAGAGGTCAAATCTAATGTAGACCATCATAAATGTTATCCATTACAAGTCTGCCATCCAACCATCCATTTTTATAGGCTCACCAATAGCCTAGGCAATGCAAAGAATATTATGTGGGTTCTAATAAACAAGCATGAGTGTTAGAACATAAACCCACATAGCAACACACATAAATTTCTATAGAGCTTGTCCTAAAAGATTTTGTCTAGATGTCCAATCTCACTACCCATCCAAGTACCTAACAAGGCCCATCAAACCAAACTGAGTAACCATCCATTACAGACTCAAAATGTAGATAAAAGCAACATGAACATAATTCTAAGACCTAAAAACCACTGTGGTGCTCCCATCTATGATGTAGTACTTTGGCAATTAACTAAAATGGTAATTAACTTCCATACTCTATTGATAATGTCAAAGTGATGTTACATAATCCATCACTAACTAGCCTCATTCTACAAGTGAATTTCATTATTAATAATGAAAGAAGTATCTTTTCGTGCACAAATTTTCACGTCAAAGTTAGTGGTCTCTCCAACAGAATGTCTCTAGAATGTTCCCATTCCTTCCATTTCTTCTCATTTGGACATCTCTTATGCTCATTTATTTGGGCTTCATACTTATTGATTGTTATCCAAACTATTATTTTCTCCACCTTTCCCAAATTCAAAAACATTTGAAGTGCATTCTTTCAAAATAGCTATTTCAATAAAATTTGAATTCATTACATAATTCTATAGTTTCCATCAACGTCACAACACTTTCAATATGTTTAAAACTTTTTCTTCCTTCCCTGTCTCAACTACTATATACTTCATTCCTTTTGACACACCATCATCATTGCCAAAGGAATTCAACTTGCTAAAAAATCATCTTCAACTAGGATGCACTCTTTAATGTCTTTGCAATATTGCCAACACTTCCTTTACTAACACCACTACAATGCGTTGGTGCATTCACCACAAGAAAAGTGCCAGATTCTACTACATTGTCTCGTGCTAACAAAAGAGTTGTCATGCTTATCAGTCATGTAAAGGCCAAAAGACTCATGTCTTTTTTTTGACCTCTTCCAACGCTTCCATCCTATCATAATATCATCACTAATTCAAATAGCTGATTCAATTAAATCCATTCAACATTCACCCTTAGAAGCACACGAGATTTCATCCAACAACTACTTCCCAAGGGTCTAGCTATTGTGACCACCATCGTTGGCCAAAACCATCATCTATCACTACAACCTCCAAGGAGTTTGAAATTCTCACACCGCTGGCAACCATCTTTTAGTTTTTTTTGTAATGTACAAGTGGTCGAAGACTACAACATACTTCTGATAAAGACGTAATGGAAGTTGTTTGAGATGGAATAATCCCAAAGAAAATCACCTAAAAGTGAATGATGTGCAACTAATCAGCTACACCATTTCCACGCTTCAAAACATGGTATAGCTTGAAAGAGCTAATTAATTCCACAAACTCAATTACACCTTCACAATTTTTCTCACAAGAACTATATATATAAATCTGAGTCATCTCATAAATCATGGTTGTCAATTCTAGTTGTATCCCCATAACAAGTGTGCTTGGCAATGTAGTCCTTCAAATCTCCATGGCTTCGTGGATTACAAGAGTTTCCTTAGTAATGATAGTTTCTAATGCATTCTACTAGCAATAATTAAAGTTTCCCCATGTGATCCCTCATAACATTCCTAATCTCTATAATATGGCTTTCATATAGCACCACATCACAATTTATTTTTACCCACACCATTGGAGGAGGTGTCCATTTCAAGGTTACACAAAGACCAACGTTGCTGCAAGAACTTCTACAAGACGGGCTAAGGAGTCTTGAGCACATAGTAATAGCAGCAAAGCCAAATTGAATATTTCTTTATAAAGCAACTTGATTGAACACCTTCCGTTCATCGACTTTCTTATTTGTGTTGATCCATAAATGGTACAACGTAATTGTAGCAAATTGAACTCCATTTGCGTTATTGCAATTATAAACTTTTGCCCATCCACTAGGTTAATTCCTATAATGAGTTAATATGACTACAATGTTTCATCCATGACAAATAAGAAGCAAATGATCCTACGCTCCTATAGTTCATTGGCATTAAAGCATTCCCAAAAATGATACTCAATATTTTTCTCCATGTTGTGCCACCAAGAACTTGTCTCTTTGCTCATTAAATCTCTAGCACCCAGCCAAGAGTTAGTTTGAATAAGATTCAAGATAAATAGCTCTAGGAAAACTTTCACTGGATGTTGGACCTTCATTTTCCACATGGAAGGTCCATCCTTCCAACTCAAATTAAGACAATTCAACATGCAACAATATAAGTGTTTAGATTTGAGCAACATGTCATTATTTTTCCTAAAATATAGCATGTCTCTTTCATTGTATATAATGAAAGCAAGTGAGGAATTCTTGAGAATGAAGCAACATCAAATATGTTTTCAATCTTTTCACAATTCCATTCTCCATTTTCATTGGTAATCTCCTTTAGTTTTAATGGATGCTCCACATGCACATTACCAAATGTAGGCCACAAATCAATTGAGAGAAATTCGAAGTAGTTGCCTCATAGGAAGGATACATATTAACCTTCAACGACTACCATACATTATTCACATATGTCCAAAATCTTGTTAGTATGTGAGGCACCAAGGTAAATTTTGTTTCTTATTGATTATTACACACTTAAACCTGAATACCTATATCCATAATCCATCTTCATGATGCAACACTCTGCTGCATTACTTTGCAATCAATGCCTTCTACCAAAAAGATAAATCATGGATGACATAACCACCACATTCCTTAGCAAGCATCACCACATTCCAACTTGCATAATGGATAATGTTATTCTTATTCATTCAACATCACAAATATCTATGAAGTAGATTTTACAAATCCTCTATGATACCTTTTAGAATTAAACATTTGTTGTTTATGTATTCATAAGGGTTACGATCTCCTATGCTAATTAAATGTTATAAAAAAAGGATCTATTAAGAACAAATACAGCTTGCTTCCTTGCAATAATATTAGGAAACACCAACATCGATCTACCTATCATAATCTTTGCCACAAGTTTGTAAATCAAATAGCATAGGCTAATGTGTCTAAACTACTCAAGTTTTGAAGCACCTTCAACTTTTCGAATGAGCATGATCAAAGTTTCTCTCCATTTCATTGGCATATATCTATCATGAAAAAACTATTTCACAAAACAAATCATGTCTATCTTAGTAATACTTCAATAATGTTAAATGACCAACACCCAGATGCCATCCATGCTTAGTACCTTATTTCTCTTGATAGATTTCAAAACAATGCTAATTTCACCATCAATAATTTGTCTCTCAAGTAATGTCACTCTCTACCAATACATGAATAAGATTGGTAATATAGGTGGTAAGGTGAAGATACTCCTCATCATTAAACCATTTTAAACTAAAACACAACATCAGTATTCCTCTAATTTCACTTGAAAAATCCATTAAGTCCTAATTAGATTTTTAAGGTAGTCAATATAGTTATTATAGAAGGTAGAAGTAGTTATGGCCAAGTATACCCAATGTAGCTTATCATGCCACGACCATCACATCTCCTCAAGGCTCATCATTCTATGGAAACTGCAATATGCTAACCCAATAATTTGTGATTCTAATAAGTTAGCCCCAACTCAAACTTCTTGATTTGCAATACCAAAATGTCTCATTCTATCACATAATTTTTATTAAGAAAATTACCGACTTCGCTTGCACCCTATTTTCTTAGAGCTAACGATACTCTAAAAAGTTTTATAGACATCTTATCCATCAAGTTTGCTCTTACTATTCTACTCAAAACTATCTATACAATTGTCATTGTCTTCATCAAAGAAAGCCATGTATTTTCAAACTTGTTATGGTTATCCATTATTTTAATAAGCTACAATTTATGTTGAATAAGCAATGGACAATAAACTAAACCAATAGATCAAAGATGTGACATGGTAACATTTGGATATGCCTATAAACCCTCAACATTCACAGTGACTCTATCCAAAGTTTCAAAAATAATAGCACTTCAATCCTTGATATTGCACTCCATTTTCTTAGAGCAGACGGTACTCTAAAAAATTTTATAGACAACTTTTCCATCAAGTTTCCTCATACTATTCTACCCCAAACTATCTATACAATTCTTATTGTCCATGGCAAAGAAAGCCATGAATTTTCAAACTTGTTATGGTTATCTATTCTTTTAGTAAGCTACAATTTATGTTGAATAAGAAATTGGCAATAAACTAAACCAATACATCAAAGATGTGACATGGTAGAATTTTGATATGCCTGTAAACCCTCAACATTCACAACAGCTCTATCAAAACTTTCATAAATAACAAAACTTTAGTCCTTGATAATGCATCAAGTTTATTTATTCGAAATGAAACCCAAGTTAGCTATGTCTAAATCTTGCTTGAAATTAGAGAAATCATGTTATGCTTGCCCACTTTGAACTTCTTCCCCCTTTTCTCCTCATGTTGTGGAAGAAGAATATTAAAATCACTTCTAATAACTAATGGGACTTTAAGTATTTCTATCTCTCTAATTTGACCTCATTCCTCTTAATGAGTAAGATAATCTTTGGAAGTATACACAACATAGCATATTCAAGCTTGTTCACTTCGATCTTTTTCCTTTATTGACAAAACTTGTGATAAGGTCTTGACAATATCCAACTCAACCCAATTCTCTATAGCACAATGATTTGTCCATATATGCACACTTATGGCAACATATTGAACTGCTTATTCCTTCCATGATGTCTCTCTACATCTTTCTACTAAATATCTCTTTCTTAGGTCTCCAAAAAACAATCATTCATACTCCATGTTCTCTTACAAATCTTGATAAAAAAAACTCTCGATTTTGCTGCCCTTATTCTCTACACATTACAAACTGTTAACACAATTATATAAAATTTTGTGGGTTCACAATTATTACTTAAATAAGCACCTGACGAATTTACAAATAGACAACACATAAAGCAAAGGCACCATAACCCTAAAGTAGCAAAAGTGCCATAAAGAAGGCTAGATAATAAGATTTCTATTATACCTCCCACAGACATGTTCTATGTCATAGGGTAATCTACTTCTATTCACCTAAACTTTTGTCTTGACTATAAATAGAATTCCAAGTAATCACCTGAGGTTTTAGCCCCTTGCAAAGATTGTTTGAATAGCTAGCAATCCCCTCCTTGCAAAATATTAGCACATCATAGCTCCTAAGAAGTTTCTTTCTATATATGTCATCGAACATTAGCTTCCATGATTGAAAGATGAATTGCAATTTACTGTTACTATGATAACATTTAGGTTTCACTTTATCCCATGGTTGCATTAATTTATGATCCACTACATTGCCATTCTTAGTACTACTACTTCTCAATACTAAATTAATACATCTATTTCCTATCTTGTGTCAACTATGTTTTCTCAATTCCTTAACAATAGGATAAGGTGTTGTTATCATTTTAGGATTTATTATAGCCAAATTGGTACAAGTTGGTTATAAGTATGATGTTTGAAGAATGCTATCCATGAATGTTATTTTTGTGATTTTTTGGAGATTTCCTTAATGTTAGATTTGTTGTTGATATATGTTTTCTTAGAACTGTTACTATAAATATGATATATCTTAGAAGTAGTTAGGATTGTTGCAAAAAATGGCAAAGAATGTAGTTATAAATAATTCCAATTGGTTAAGAAAACCAACTAAGAAATCTTAAAAAAAACTACTTTGAAAACCTTGGAATGTTTTCTTCAAATTACACCATAAGTTTTTTTTATGACTTGAGCAAGATTTCCACCAAAGAAATCAAGACCTTGCAATGACTTGTACAAAGAAATTCAAATGAATGACTCATTTTTTGCCATAAGCTTGAACGTAAGGCTGGTCCACGGACACAAAATTCTACGAAATACATAGAAATTAACTTAGACAAATTTCAAGGAAAGTAAGCTCTTGGGTTTTCTTGTGAGAGATTTAAGATGCTTTTTAATGATCATTATAGAAGGCTAAGGAAAGATTAGGTGTTCATTATGTGCAACAAAAAGCTTTTTGTTATGTCGAGGAATAATAAGAAATTAGGAAATTAACCTTTCTAAAAAGCTTACTTGGCTTAGATTAGAGTCTAAAATTTTAGGATTGAAGAAGATAACATATGAATTAGAAGTTTTATGATGTAGGATTTAAAAATTGAAAGATTTAAATTTTAATTGTTTGACCCAGATTTGAAATTTTAATTTCTAGGATTTAAATTTTAAATTTCAATTTTTGAATCTCAAACTTAAGTTTGAGAACCCAAGTATCCAAGGTAAGGTTGAAGTTAATTTAGGACTAAAAAGACCCTTACATAATATTTAAAATCACTTAGGAATTTGGTAAGTGAAATTTCTAAGGACTAAGGTTTAATATGTAGCCAATTTTATGATAAAAATTAATGTTGAATTTAAAATATAATGTGTTTGGTGAGACTTTAGCACACTATAAATTAAATCATCATTTGATGATTCTATTGGTTTGAACTAAATACTGGTGATTAAGATGAAGGGCTTTGTTTTAGCATTAGGAGTGGTGCTACGCTTGACCAAGCAACCCATGATGACTTGGATTTTTGTAAAAGCTCGATCTAATTTTGTTGATAGATGAGAACATGAGTAGTCATGGTTTATGGCGCAATGTTTTGGATTGACACCACAAATAATTGATTTTGAGGTGTAGGAAACTTAGGAGAGGCCATTGGGAAAGCGAAGTGACTCAAGTAAGTTTGTAAGGAAAGTGTGAGATAGTATAAAAATTCATGTGCATGACGATTAAAGAATAAGTACTAAGTCTTAGCAGGATTAATCCATGGATTTATAAACTATGGGTAAGGGTTGGACACAAATACATGACATTTGAATGGGGAAGCTACCTAAAGAGGTAAGTTAGGCATTCGTAAACACATTACGTTAGGTAGATGCTAGAGTAGAGTTATAGGAGACCTAGATAGTTGATTAATGGTTAGAGATTGGAAGAAACTATCGATGATAACCTAGGGTCTAGAACCACTAATTAAATGTAACAAAAATGATCATTGTATTAATTAAGAATGTCTTTTGATGATGAAAGTGATGGTAGTGTTAATCGTAGTGTTGGATTCCTACTAGATATAATGGGTGTGTGTGTGAGAGGTTATGATGGTTCAACACAACATGTGATAAAATTCCATGACTACAGTGTGGTGCACATGATTTTCAAATATTTTATTGGGAAAATAAGGTCATCAGTAGAGGATTTTAGATTGGACATGGGCCATAATAGGATATGACTAGAATTTTTTTTTCCATAACACTTTTTATAGTGACACATGGTTTATGATTACTCCTATAACCATACAAAGTCGTCCATGCAATTAGAAAAGCCTAAATTGAGATCTATGGGATCATGTGAAGAGATAAAAGTGTTAAACTTGTGTTGAGTATCTCATAATCCATAAGGGAGTATCAAATTATTTATGGTTAACAACGTATATTATGGTATTAATTATGGCTTTTTTTAGACTTACTAAGCCCTATTAGGCTTGTGTTAATGTTAATGGTTAAGGTTTTATGCTTTGGCTCAAATTGGTAGTCTTTAGCATTTATTTGATTCCTCTAATATAGTATTAGGTGTGCTCTGCTCTTATATTTTTTGTGTTTATGCTTTTATTAATAGGACATGAAGATTTAATATTGAGCTTGGCTCAAGCTCCCCAAGTAGAAATTTTTGCATCTACGATAGGAAGTTAGTAAGGGATATGACATTAAAGTGGGGGCATCTGAATGGGAACCTTAGTGGATTACACTTCCATGACCTTTAGTCATCCTAGTTTTATTCACATTTAGTTTTAGCATGGATATTTTAATGTCATATATTGGACTATATAGGATATTCTTTTGTTGGAATTTAGATGATATGAAAAATTAAATTTTGATGTGGTTTTGCAATTTACTTTATTATGGTAGTTAGGTATATTATGGATTATGTGGATATGAATATTTGCATGTATAAATTGTGTTGGTACCATATAAATGACACTATACTAGCAATTTACCTAAATAATGGTGGACTAGTCCTTCGTTCAACTGCGGTCTCATTAGAAAAGGAATGTTGTTCATTTTGGGTGACACATCATGAGCAAGATTATGAACTTGAAGGATTGTGACATCCAATTTAAATGTTAACACCAAGGTATAAAAGGTAACAGTTAAAAACATTAAATGGTGCATAGTCTAAGTGCATCTTAAGGAAAAACATTGTAGTAAAAATGGTGCAATAGTTTTGGTATCAAATGCATAGTTAAAATATCCTAGTTTAGAATAGTTTACATAAGAGTTAGGAAATTCTTGGTAATTTCAGTCTAGCCCTCTATTTTGGGTGCATTAAGTTACGAATTGATTTTTAAGATATATAAGTCATTTTGTTTTTTAGTTCTTACCAAGTTTTTATGTATGTCAGCTCTCATTTTAATAGATGGTTAGGGCTAGTAATGCTTCCTTAAGAGACCATTAGATGCTAAACTAATGCATTGCGAGCTATAGTTAAAATTGCTAAGTATGGTTGAGATACCCCATAGTTTTCTTGTGCTATAGTGGAGCAATTCTATGAGGATTTTAAAATATTAATATGATGATTTTTTTCAGGTCTAAAACATCTAGTCATAGTAGATGACTAGCTTGCAAAGATGAAGGATTTTTTTCAATCATTATGGTTCTTAACAAAAATGATGGCGCCACAAGTAGATTTTTTTCTTTATAGAAAAGCATCTAATTGGTGGCATGTTCAACATGATACCATATATAGGGTTGTGCAAAGTAGTAAGATTCCTTGGTGCTAATTCATTGTAAAGTTTGTTGATTATTTTGTGATAGAGACAACCATGGCTCAAATCCATAAAAAGATCTCTCATTTGAGCGAATGGTAGATGTCCATAGTGAACTATTCAACTAGATCAACCTATGCTTGTTAAGTGTGAAAGTAAGTGACTTTTAAAGCACCCTATTTTGAGCTCTTTATGAAGGGACTTTGTCCATTGTACAAACACTTAATGGTTTCCTGTTTGTTTTGATATTATAAATTGACTAAGGATGTCAAGTTGATTGAGCAGAAGGGGTGTCAGATGAAGGCTCATAAGGAAACATGCTAAAACAAGGAATGAAGTTTTGATAATTTAAAGGGAAGAGGGGTGAAAAATTTCGTAGAAAAAAATGGTACAAAAATTTATCTCAAGATAATTAGACTATTGTGATTATAGCTCTTAAAGATAGTGAGCAGCTTGCAATGTAGCCACAATATCAAGAATTCAAATGCATATAATATGATAAATGGCATGGAAGAGCCTACTACTTTAAGCTAAATGTTTATTATATTTGCTTGAAGCGAAGACATATAAGGATAATTTGTTTCAAGTGGTAGAATAGTATTTTTCCCTAGTCATAGAGAGGGTTGTTAAGATCTTTTGCTCTCAGTCACAAGTTATAGATGCTTTTAATCTCATTACTGGTATGCTCTAATTCTAAGTAGCTACTTTTATAGAAATTTTTGTGATTGGCACTTCTCATTCTTATATCCATGGCAATTCTTATTAGAAACTTAATGGTGATATAAGTACCTCCCATCACGATTACTAGTAATATTGGCTTCTAGTGATAGGATTTTCTTTAGATTTAGAGTGCATGTAGATTTAGTTATCCTTGATAATGGTTTTGAAGTAGAGCTCATTCAAGCTAATCTGTTTGATATTGAAATTTTTGTTCACTTGGAATGGATCTCTTGACATAGTATAGTGAATCATTCCCAGTGAAAAAGATCAAAATTAAAGTGTCCTACTTAGTTGATATGTCCTATTTTGTAATCTCCTAAAAGGTGTCAATGAATTCAATAATTTAGACATCAAAGTTGGTTCATAATGGCCGAAGATATCATTAGTTTTTTATAAGAAATTACATAACATGTAGTGTAAAGTTATCCTGATTTTTTTTCCAAATGAATTACCTAACTTGTTATCCGAGCTTTTGAGTGAGTTTCATATCATTCTTAAGTTAAGAGCTTCTCTAATTACTATGGCACCATATCGTATGGCTCAATCTGAGTTAAAAGAACTAGAGATTTTTGTATAAGAATTTTTTAGAAAGGGATTGATTAGGCCAAACCTTTGGAAGCCCTTATGTCTTTTTTCGAAATGTAGGTTTGTAACTATTGCTTGTGTATGAATTACTATGGTTTAAATAGGGTGACTTTTAAAAAACAGTATCCAATGTCATGAATTGATGATGTACATGATCAATTAAAGGCCACATCAACTTTTTTCATGATTGATCTTCATTAATGTTATCATCCAATTAAAAATTAGGGAAATGATGTCCCTAAAAAAGCTTTCACTACAAAACATGGGCACTTTTAAATTATAGTTTTGCATTTTAGGCTGTCTAATGCTGATACATTTTTTGTGGATATTTTGAATTACATCTTTTAACATTTTCTTATTGATTCATGAAAGTGTTCATTGATAAGATATTTGGTTTTATTCAAAAAGTGAACAAGAGCTACATGACATGGTGAAAAAGTGTTGCAATCTCTTAAAAGTAATTGTCTATAAGCAAACAATTTCTCCTTTCGTCTTCACTTCATTCCTCCACTTTGGCATATTGAGAGTGTTAAAGGGAATTTAATTGACCCTAATAACTTCAAACCCATTCTTGACTAAAGTATACTAACTTCAATGAAAAGTATTTGCATTTTGTTGAGCCTTGTAAGCTATTACATTATATTCGTTCCAAATTCTCGAAATTTGTATCTACTGTTGCTTTATTCACAACCATAGGAAAAACTTTTCTTGTTCTGATCAATCTTAATAAATCTTTCTTGACCGTAAGAATACCCTAAGTTTAGCTCATGTTTTGACATTACAAAAGTAGGGCAAGGCTTATTAGGCCTATTTTGATGCTTCAAACAATAGTTTTGGAGTAGTTTATCTACATAAATGTCATATTGTGTCCTATGCCTCTGGAGACTTGCACGAGATTGACGTCAATTACTTGACTTATGATTTGGAGTCTTGTTTTGATCAATATGGTAGAATTTATTTGCTAGTCTCAGTGCTCTTATTATTAAGGCTGATTGATGGACAAGCTAAGTTCAATTTACTAAGAATATCTTGAACTCTTGAAAGTGCTTATTTCATTACAATAGAAGAAATCCTATGATTATTCTATTAGGGATGGCACCTTAACATAACATGGTTAGCTTTATGTTCCTTAGAACCAAGAGTTTAGCGATAGTTTGCTAACAAAGGCTCATGATAATAGAATTGCAAACCATCTAGTTGAAGGTAAAATTTATAAGAACCTTAAGATTATCTTATGATTGAGAAGCTTATGGAAGCATGTCATGCACTAAGTCAATAGGTACCTTACATATTAAAGAGTTAAAGCTAAACAATAAAAACCTTTTGTGTTATTATAGAAGCCAAACACAAATGGAAATAAGATGAGGTTACCATGGATTTTCTTCCTTGTTACAAAGGATCCAACAAGGATGTGACAATATTTTTTGTTATGCTTGATTAATTAACAAAATTGGCCTATTTTTAGTTCCAAAAAAGTTAAGCTTAGCAAAAAGACTAATGCACCTTTATATACAATAAATAGTATGCCTACATGGTGTTTACATTGTAATTATCTTATGTTTAGAAATATTTACATTAAGTATTGGGAACTATAATTCAATTCAGTACAATGTATCATTTTTTAATAGATTGATAATAAGAGAGTGATCTAGAACTTGAAGGATTTATTAAGGCTTGGTGTACAATTAGACTCCTCAGATTAGTCGATAATTACCATTGATAGAGTTGTTTTACAATAACTTTTACAAGTAGGATATTGACATTGCACCATATGGGGCTTCATAAGGTGCACAATATAAATCCCTCATATGTTTAGATAAGGGCAAGTCTTGGTAGGCCCTTGGATCAGCTCTACTAACAAGCAACTATATGTTTGTCCTTAGTGCACAAGATAAACTAAATATGGTATATAATTGATGGAAAAATATTTTATTGGTAAGCCTGGTATTCTTTGAGGTTGTAGCGATGGTCTTTTTGAAAGTTAGATAGATGCAAGGTTTCTTGTAGTTTGGAAAGGTTTCCAAATTAAGACCCAAATGTATTGAACCATATTAAATCATAAAAGAGTGTTGTTTCTTATGATATTGTCTACAATCACCAAACGAATTAGCTGGGATACATGTTCTGTTCCATGTTTCTATCATACAAAAATGTCATAAATCCTTATGATCACTTTAAAAGAAGCCTAAGAAGCATTAGATTTAGCTAGATGTTACCTATTTTAGAACCTAATGTTTATTCTTAAATTTATTAGAAGACACCTGAAGAATGGAACATGCCACCCTTGGTAAAATCATTGTTCAATAACTCAATAGCGAATGGCTACTTAGGAGTTACAATCCTAGTTTCGTCAAAAGTGGCTAGAGTTGTCTTGATTTGAAGAAGAAAATAAAAATAAGATGAGGACAATGTCACAGTAGAGGTATGATTATTTTTAAGAGAGTAAATTTCTATTTTTTAAATTTTAAATTCAAATTTAAGACTTGAAAGTTAAATTTTGACTTCATTTCAAATTTTAAAATTTTCTTTTAAAATGAAACATTATGTGATTATCTTGTGAATAACTTTTAAAGGGAAAAATGCAAAGAAATCCTTTGTCAATAAGGTTGAGTGCTGGTAGGATAATGCAATAAATAAAAAGGAGACGTGGATAAGGTGCCTTAACATTGATATGGGAAAGTGATATTAAATACCTATAAACTTTGCAAGGTTTATAGGAGGGATTATTTGGCATTAAAAAGGATTGATATGCTGAGGTTAGATAGTTGTCTTTTACCCCTAGACATAATTAAGCTAAGGAGGCACAAACCAAGTACTCCATTGAAGCCAAGGATGAGAGAAAAGAAGAGGAGAAGGTGAGTTTGCTAGCCAAACTTTAAAAATGAGAATATAAACTGTGGTGTACACCTGTACTCACTTTAAGAGGTATGAGTCCTGATTCCTTGTATAATAATGTAGATGCATATTACGTGTTTAAATGAAGTATTGTTTGCATATTTACATGTCATATCCTAGAGTTTAGGAACAATATAAAGATTCTAACATGAATTTATGTCAATGGCTCTCATTTTGATGTAATTAATGAATTTAGAACTTTCTATTTTATGTGCAAAAATACAAAATGAAGAGAAAAGTAAGAAAATTCAAATGTGAATTCTTATTATTACTTTTATTTTGAAACTAATGTTTATTTAATGTGTAAATGCATAAGAAAACATAAGTGCAATGGATATTAAGCTGGTTAAGATTTTAATTTAGTATTAACTTAAATAATGAAATAACTTAGATGGATTATAAGAAAACCTATTTGTTATATTTTTATTTTTTAAGATGAAAATGAGAAGTCAATTTTGTATGATAATTCCTAGCACATTGATTGGATGCATAAATTTATTAACTTTGGTATAAGTACACTTTTTATTTGACATTTCTTGAACATGTAATAAAATAGTTTGTTTTCCTATGATGATGAGATTGAAGTTGTGCATAATTTTAAATTTGAATCACATTATTTTAATGACTTTCAATTTGTAAATAAGTAATATTTTCATGAAAAAAAAATGAAAAGAAAAAAGTACGCAAGTAATTGAGAAATATATAATTATTTATATGAATTGTAGCATGATATTGACACACTGAATGGAGATGACAAAATAATAAAAAATGTACATTTCCATGCAATTTTACACCTTAACTCAAGTGTGGTAACCAAGACCATACTATGTTTTACTCTCAATACACTTTGTAGGGTAGCTGAGTATGGTCGTAGACTATATTATGATATATGATAGCACCAGATTATGTGATGTTTAGCTTTCTCTAAGGTTGTCACAAAAAAACTATTGACAACTAATGTGTTTTTGCATTGGTTTGTGACCCATGTTAGAGATGTTGTTAGCTTACCTTTGGATTTATGGGCAGCAAGTTGTGGTTTCTTGGGTCATACTTATGATGATTAATATAATGCCAACTGATTGATAAAATAACTAAGCAAGGCCTATCCATTGGAAGTCTTCTATTTAGTATCGATGTAGACATGTTATGGTTTGTGAGAAGGGATATTATTCATTAGAAAATTGGCCAAAGTTATGAAAGAGATGAAGAAGTTCAATGGAGTTTAGAAATTAGGAAATTCTTATTTAATGTGCAAAAATGTGAAGGTAGAACTAAGTAATAAAAGAATTTAAATGTTAGCTATTATTAACATTATTTATTTGGAAATTAGTGATTATTTAATTTGTGAATACCTAAGAACGTTTAGGAGCATTACATATTAAGCCAATTAGAATATATTCTTATAATATAAGGTCAAGATGGAAAGTCAACTTAAAATAGAGATCTCTAGCATGTAGATCCAATGAGTAAATCAATTAATTATGATGTAAATATGCTCGTTTATTTAATTTTCCTTGAGCATGTTGTAATAAAATAAAGTTTCTTAGTTATGGTCATCGTATTTGACCTTTCAATACATTTAAATTTGAATCACAACATTTTTTTGACTTAGTGTTGATAAAAAGCAAGTTTTTATGAGTATAAAATTGAAGGAAAAGTGGTATATAGGTAATTCATAAATTTCAAATTGTTTATTGGAATAACAACATGAGAGTGACATAATTAATGTACATGACAAAATTATAAGAAATGTACTTTTATCTATGCTTTTTTACCTTGACCCTTGGGTGGTACCTATATCAATTTGAAGATTTTCCTATGTCCTTGAATTATTGGAATGTAATTTTCTCATATATCCAATGTTATTTCTTCAAATATTTCTTACTTTAAGTTTCTTGTATTATTATATAACCCTAAATCTCATCATGTTTGATTAGTACATGTCTTTTGTTTTTTTATACTACATTGAATCAATTCATCTCATTTTAGTTTTAATATTATTTACTTAATACAAAAATAATAAAATATTATTATTTATGCTTATCTCTCTCAATAATTTGAATTAATTTGAAATTAGTTTTGATTGAGAAGAAGAAAATATCATTTGGCTCATCTTGACCAACTATATTCAATTGAATATACTTTTATATATTTTAGAAAATTTATTTTTTTTATTTTTCATATGATTTATGAGATATTTTAATTGATACTAGCTAGATCAAATTGGTATGTTACACTTAATCTCCTTAAAATCTTGGAATACAACATTTTCATACAATTTATCTCATTTATTAAATGTTTTCATTTTGATTTCACTATATTATTATGTACATCAAAATCTTCACTCATTTCACCATTAATGCGTTTGATATTGTTTTATTGCATTGCTTTAGTTTATCTCTTTCTAGATATAATAAAAATTTACTAAGTCCCAAAATAAGAATTTATTATTATTTACTCTAATTTAATTTAGTAATTCAATATAACTCCAAATGAGATGCAATTGTGATGAAGCAAATGTTGCTGAACTCCTCGAGATGAGTTTTATTAAATTAAATATTTATTTTAATAATTTTAACAATTATTTTTTCTAATGTTTTGCTTGTTTTACAAGACATTTTAATATGAACAAGATTTAATGATGAAAATGATAGACTAAATCTCCATATCATCTTGGAATACAACTTTCTCACACAACTGACATTGTTTATTCAATTTTTCTGCTTAGCTTTGGTATACTTCTATGAAACTCCAAATGTCATCACGTTTTACCTTAGCATGTCATTGATTTGGTGATACTACATTACTTCAATTTGTCTCATTTTAGTTATAATATATATTTACATAATATTAAAATAGTAATTTGTTATTATTTGGCATATTTACTATGGTGATTCATAGTGATTACTAAAGACGTTCAACTAAGATGAAATAAATGTCCATGGACCCACATCGACAAGCCATATTGAATTAAATATTCACTTTTATGTTTTAAAATATTTCAATTTTTAGTATTTTGTTATCCTTTACATCACAGTTTGATTTGTACCTAAATTGATGATCAATGATAATGCTTAATGCTCTTAATATGTTGGAATAAAATTTTTTATATAATTTATCTCATTTCTTCAAATATTTGTCCTTATTTCATTATATTATAATGTAACTGTAAACCTCATATATTAAACTTTAGATGTCTTTGATTTTTTCATATTATATTGCTTTAATTAAATTTTTTCAACTTTAATATTTTAAAAATTCATATTTAAAAAATTATTATTATTTTTACTTATTTTATTTTGCAAACTTTTGTAATTCAAAATAAGGACTAATCGAGACAAAAACAAATGCTGCTAGAATTGTCCTGACATGCTTAATGCAATTAAAAAATATATATTTTTTAAAAAACTTTTTGCATGCTTTTGTACAATATCATTGCATGTAGTTTTTTTTATAAAGCTTATCTTATTTATTAAAAGTTTTTATTTTGATTTGGATATATTATAAAAAAACTTTTGTTCTCTTACTATGTGACATCTTCAAGCTTTAATGTGATTGCATCATATTACTTCAATTTCTCTTATTTTACTATTAATATATTTTCTTTTAATATTAAAATAATAATTTGTCATTATGTTTAGTTTTTTGTTTTGTAATTGATAACATTTCCGAACAAGGTCAGATGGAGATGAAATAAATGTTAATTGATAACATTTTCGAACAAGGTCAGATGGAGATGAAATAAATGCCATTGGATTTTCCTTGACAAACTTTATTTAATTAAATATTAATTTTATTAATTTTTCATATTTATGTTTCTAGATTTTTAGCATGTTTTATGAGATGCTTTAAATTGTACATGAATTGATGAATGTTGTTATTTTCAATCTCCCTAGTTTTTTGAAATGTAGCATTCTCGTATAATTTATCTTATTTCTTTAAATTTTTCATGTTAATTTGGCAAACTTAGTATCTAACCCTAAACCTCAAATCATTTAACTTTTAGATATCTTTTAGTTTTTTGAATTATATTTCTTCAAATTATCTCATTTTAGTTTTAACAAATATTTGCTTAATTTAGAGTAATAATTTATCATTATTTATAATTATTACTTTACTGGTTAATAGTAATTCTAAACAAGGCTTAATAAAGATGAAAAACAATTGTTTGATGAAACAACATCAGTAGAATTACACTCAATCTTCTTAGTATCTTAGAATGTATTATTTTTATATAATTTGCCTTATCTTTTGATGTTTTTGTTTTCATTTGGTTATAATATAGTTAAGCTGTAATTCTATTGGCATATAACCTTTCCCTCACATTAATTTGGCTATATTATATAATTTTAATTTATCTTATTTAAATATTAAAATATAATATCAAAAAAAAATTAATTAAATAAATTATTTTTTTTATTTAATTACTTTTGTAATTTGTTGAAACTCCTAACTACATTAGAAGTAGAGAAAACAAATATCATTAGACTCATCTTAATGAGCATTATTTAATTAAATATTTATTTTTATAAATTTAAATATTTTATTTTCTAAAGTTTTGTAAAATTTTTTAGGCACTCCAATTTGAATCTAATTTGATGATTAAGAATGTTACCCTTGGTCTTCTTAATATCTTAGAATTATTATTCCCATTTAATTTATCTCATTTTCTTTGATTTTTGTGTTCGTTTTTGTTATATCACTACATAAATATAAATCTCTTATTGTGTGATTTATTATATTGTATATCTTTAACATATCTAAGTTCATATTTACTCTATGTTTGCTAAAAAACATCATTTGACTCATCTCGATGAGTTCTACCAAATTAAATACTCATTTTCACCTTAAAACTTTATTTTCTTATGTTTTTGTCATACATTACTAAATATTTTTGCTTGTACTTGATTTTATGAACAATGATGTCATAATCATTCTCCTTAGTACCTTAGAATGCAATTTTCTCGTACAATTTATCTCACTCAATCAATTCTTTAAATTTAATTTTGTAACAAAAAACTCCTCTCAAATGGCCTTTACATGTCAGTGACTTTTTAGAATGCTTACATTTATCTAATTTTAGCTTTAAATTTATTTACTTTGGTAATTCATAATAATTCCAAATGAAGTCCAATTAACAGAAACAAATGTCATTTGAACCTTCTAAACGAGATATATGTAATTAAATATTTTTTTATATTTAAAATTATTTCATTTTTTATGATTTTGGCCTAATTTAGGAGTTATTTAGCTTTATAATTTATTTTGATAATCAATGACCTTACACTTGATCTCTTTAGTAGCTCAAAATGAAGCCCATTTTTGGATAGTTTATATCATTTTTCAAAATTTTCACATCGATGTAGTTATATTTTTATGAAACTTTAATTATCATCTCGTGTAGCCTTCACATTGCTTTGATTTATATATCTTTTATTACTTCAACTTATCTCATTTCAATTTTAATATATTTTTACTTAATAACAAATTAATAATTTATTATTATTTTTATTACTTAGTTTTATAATTCATTATAATTCTGAATGATCTCTAATTGAGATGAAAAAAATAATGTTTGATTCACCTTAGTGAGCCTTATCTAATTAAATATTCATTTTTATATTTTAAAATATATATTTTTCTTTGATTTTGGCATACTTAAGAGATATATTTGAACCAAATTTTATGTTAAAAGATTTTATGATTGATCTCCTCAGTATCATAAAATACAACTTTCCTTTGATATTTATCTTATTTCTTCAAATGTTTTATTTTGATTTCATTATATTAGCATGTAACTCTAACTGTAATCTCATTTTGCCTTTTCATGTTGTTGATTTGGTTATATGTCCTTTCCTCAAATTATGTATGTTCTACATTAATATAAATTTACTTTATTTTAAAATAATAATTGGCTATGAATTTTCTATATTTTCTTAGATAATTTGTAATAATTCTAAGCAAAGACTGATAAAGACGAAGGAAACATCGCTACACTCATCTTGATTCATGAAATTAAATATTTATTTTTAAACATTTTATTTTTTAAGATTTTGTTCTACATTGTGAGACATTTTGATTAATACCTGATGTAAAAATGGAGCATATTACTCTCGATCTCTTTAATATCTTGGAATGTAACTTTTGGTATAATTTATTTAACATTATAAATATTTTTTGCTGATTTACTTACATAAAAATTAATCACAATCTTTTTGCTCGTTTGACCTTTAGATCACTTTAATTTGATTATACAACATTACTTCTATTTATATGGTTTGAGCTTTATTATATATATTTACTAAATATTAAAATAATAGTTTTGTTACTATTTATGTTGTAACTTGTACTTGTTCCAAATGGGGTCGAGTGGAAAGAAAATAAATGTTGTTGCATTTTCTACAATGAGCTCCATCAAATTAACTATTGATTTCCATAATTTGAAATTTTTAAATACATAGATATTTTGCATATTTTAAATGGGATTTTTATTCATACTCTATTTGATAATTAAGGATGTTATAATCAATGTCCTTATTACCTTGAAATGTAAATTTCCCATATAATTATCTTACTTCTTCAACTTTTGGCAATGATTTTTGTAAAATACTATGTAACACTAAATGTCATCTCATTTGACCTTCACATATTTTTTAGTTTGTTATATTACATTGCTTTAAATTATCTTATTTTAACCTTAATATTTATTAACTAAATTTTATATTAATAATTTACTATTATTCGTTTTTATTTTTGGTAATTAGTATTTATTCCAAATGAGGTATGATTAAGATGAAAAAGCATTTTTTTGACTAATCTTGACTATTGATATCTAGTTAAATAATTATTTTTTATATTTTAAAATATTATATTTTCTCGGTTTTTGGTATAACTTACATGAGATTTTGATGCTTACCTACTTCAGCAAAAAGGATATTATTTTCAATCTCCTTCGTATCTTTGAATATTAATTCTCTAACAATTTCTTTTTTTTTAATTTTTTACTTTGATTTATTAATAATACTATAAAACTCTAATTCACTTAGTGTGACCTATACATCACCATGATTTGGTCTTATTACATTGTTTTAATTTCTCTTATTTCAACGTTAATATATATTTACATAATATTAAAATAATATTTTTTTACAATTTATGTTTAATTATTTTGGAAATTTTTAGTTGTACTAATTGAGTTTGATGGAGATGAAACGAATGTCTTAGTACTCTTCTCAATGAGCTATATTAAACTAAATATTAATTTTTATAATTTTAAATAATTGTTTTTATAGGATTTTGTATTTTACAAGATATTTTGATTCATACATGTTTTGTTGATTAAGAAAGTTACACTCGATCAAAGAGGTATTATGGAATCAAACCTTTGATACAATCTACCTCATTTTTGCGACTTTTTTCTTTCTTTTACTTATATTACAATATAATTCTAAATCTCTCTTTGTTTAACCATAGATTGCTTTGATTGATTTATATTATATTACTCTAATTTATCTCATTTGACATTTACAATAGGTTTACTTCATATTAAAATAAAAATTTATTATATTTTATGCTTACATTTTTTGGTGATTCATAATCATTCCAAACTATGTCAAATGAAGATGAACTAAACATTGTGAGACTCATTTGAATGCACTCTATCCATTCAAAAAATTATTATTAAGTTCTTAAAGACATTCCTTATGACAATTTAAGAATGTTTATGATATGTTTAAATTTGTGCCAACTTTTGGAATAGAGGGTATTCCACTTGATCTCTTTAGTGTCTTGAAGTGTAACTTTCTTATACAACTTATTTAATTTTTTTAACATTTTTATTTTGATTTGGCTATATTACTATGAAACTTTTTTTTCCTATCATTTTATCTTTACATTGGTTTGATTTGGATAAATTACATTACTTTGATTTAATCATTTAAAGTTTAAAGCATATTTACTAAAATTTTAAATAATAATTAAATATTTTTTTACACTTATTTACTTTGGTAATTCTTAATAATTCCAAATGAGATTTTTTTGACTCAATACAAATATTATTACACTTGTCTTAATGAGCTCTACAATATTGAGTATTCCTTTTCAAATTTTTGAAGAGTTTTATTTGCTAATATTTTTTTATATTTTAAGAGACATTTTAATTCTACATATCTTGAAAATCATAGTAAATGATTATTATCATTGGTGAAGTTTGATTCTAATCTAATTAAGAATTTTTGAATCAATCTCTAATATTCCACATCATTTTTCTCAATAAATCACTATTCAATTGCTTTATTTAAAAACCACTTTCCATAAATGTAACAAAATTTTTCTTGATCAACTTAGCACCAGAATAATTAAACTACTTCAAATTGTAGTTTTATAATCTAGCTTGAGCTTTGTGGAGTGGTCCACATTGTATTGTTTAAGTATACCTAAATGGTATCTCATGTAATCATAGTGCTATCTGTATTGGTTAGGTTGATCCATCACTTGAACATTCTTTACTATGTGCATAATGCAATAAAACATGTGGTAGCTATTCTTGCTGTAACGTGGAAGTTTTAGATGATGTGATTATACCTTCTTTTCATGAATATGTCCCATGATGATATAGAATTATGAATAATCTCGAAAGTTAGTAGGTGAATGCTTTGAATTTAATGGCAACATTTTTAACATCAAAGTTGTTTTTCTTGCATGGGATAATATCTTCATCACATGTTTTTAGGGAAAACCATCATAGTTGTTTGGGGTTTTTGAGGAAATTTTCCATAGAAAATTTGATTCTTTTTATAAAGGGTTTTACTGAATCCAACACATTAAGATGTTGGTGGGTATAGAATTTTATACAATTTTGATGGCAATTTGTTATTTGATCTGATCAATTCTTTTTTATATCATATCAATGATTGATTAGAACATTGATGTTTTATTTTTCCCATCAAAGGCCTTGATTCTAAGATATTTGAAAGACAACAATCATTTCACAAAGACTGGATGGGTCTTAGTTAAGTTTAACTTTTACTTCTGGGGTTTATCTAACATAATACAACTAATTTTTGTAGATTAATTCCACAACATAAAATTTTTTGAATTAGGTATAAAAAATTCATTTAAAGATTAGTTCCTTATTACTATGAAAAAGATAATTCCAACTACAAATGAGAGGTAGGTCATAAGTGCACAACATCTTGGAGTCAAGAAGTTGTCCAGTTTTATCACTAGAATGTGAGTTCCTTATTCCTTGAATATAGGACTCAGATACATTATTAATAAAGCAAGTGAGATTGGGCCCCCTTCATACTTGGGGATTTGAAAAATACACATGGGCTTCTATTATTAATGATCATGTATCTACTAAAATAGAGGTAGTTTTTAACCATATGTATCAATAAATTGTGGAATCCAAATGTCTCCAATACATTGTGCAATACACTCAATTTTTTATTGATTAAACTCTCCAATACATTAAATTTGATAGAAATGTTTCTCCCTCCCATAAATTCGAACATTTCATGAGAGATTTTCTCTAATAGTACTTTTGGAATTCCTTAGTAAGGACCTTTTAGTGAAGATCTTACTAAAAAAGTGAACAAATTGAGTCCAAAAGTCATTAGATGATTATTTATTTTATGAATTTGGAATTTTTGTGGTACATATGATTTTTATAAATGGAGGAATTGGTCCCCCATTAAAAAAATTGTTGGTGGATTGCAAAAGTGTTGGGGAGATAATGTCCTAACATGTTTTGTAGAATTGACCAATGAGTCCATCTAAGCATACAGTGCTATCAACATTAAGTCCTCTCACCATGATCTTGAGCTCTTCCTTGGTAACTTGTTGGGTAAGTGATTCATTTTGCTCTCTATCCATACAACATTGCATGTGTTCTTGGAACCATTAAGTAGCGTTGTTGTTACAATTCCTTATTGAGGTTGATCATAGGCTTTTAAAATTTTGAATGGCCTCTCTAACTTTGTAGCCATTTTCTTTAATTTGATTTTCTTCCTTGTTTTGATTTTTTTTAATAGATAACTTTGTACTTTAAGAAAAAAATAATTAGTGAAGATATTTTCAATTTTACTCTCCTTCCTTCAACCACTCAACATTTGCTTTTAGTTTTTGTAATAATAGCACTTGAGCTTTGTAATAGATTAAATCTACTTGTGATTGGGAATGTTTGCTAATGTATTATATTCAAAATTTTTACCAGTTGTGATTTTATTTCATTTTTATTGTATAGTTTTTTTACTTATTAGTTTAGCACCATATTTGTACATCCTCAACAATGTTTTGTTCTATTGTTTAATGCTTGGTGCTAAAACCCCTAGTGTAGAAATCTAGATTGGTGAGATTTTCTTGACGTGGAATAATGGAATTTAAAAGAATTTGTGCATGATTAGAGGTTTCATTACTAACATGGTTTATTGAAAAGTGAAGAAATACTTTAATCTATTTTATGTTGTATAGTAGTCGATTTAGTCTCTTCTATATAAGAGCACTATTCCTTTTTTCATTTTAATTAAAGGGCTTTGAATTACATGTTAAATTAGAGATTAGTCATTAATAGAGGATTAGAAACCTTCAACCACTTTTTCATCTTGATCAGCATTGCCTTAGCATTCACTAACATTTGAAATGAATTTGAAGTGCTAAACAACTAGCCAATGTTTTCCTTCTAAGCTTTTTTGATGGTGTTGTCATTCTTCCTATAGAGATTTCGTTTGATTTCTAGTATGTTTTGCACATACAATAAAAGGGTATATATCCAAATAAATGTTCTCCTAGTTTGCCTTTAAGGTTATTTATTGATTAGAGTTGTAGTTAACATCAATAACTAGTTCCTCAGACCACATAATCCATATCATATTTAATTTTCTTTGTGTGGTTCTATGAATTCCTAATTTGAATTAATAAAGAGATAAGATGATGGATGTAACATTTTTCAAGATTTTACTCCCTAATTTACGGATTCCAATATTACTAATAAGACTCCTTAGTATAGTTAAGTTTAACTTGCTTCTTATGGACCGTTGAGAGAGAATGAAGTGGTAGATTTTGCAATGATTTGGTTCTTTGGTATTTTGGAGCATTGGATTTGAGACCAAAGCTATTATAGGAAAGAAGAGAATGCCAACATAGTGGTTGGACATTAGCTACCGTATTTACTACATCATAGGATTATGAGATGTTTATGAATTTTTGAAGTCTTGATTGTTATTTCATGATTTAATATTCTTAGATTATGCTAGGAGGGAAGTAATTAATGTAATTCTATTATGGTTTTATCCTAGGTTATGAATTAGCTTTGTTGAGTTGGATATGGCCCTTGTATATGGCATTGTAGTTTATTAATATGTGCTAGTATGTTACTCTTTACTTTATGAAGTTACTAATGTACATGTTGTTACTATAGATGTAATTCTATTTAAATGGAATTCCTTTTGAATTTCTTTTTAGGCTTCCCAACATACCCCTTCCATTACATGTGTATCTAAGTTTTTAGGTGCAAGCATTTTTAGTTGGAGTTGAGGTGATAAACTTTATGCATAGTTGCAGCATTTACACTTAGTAATGTAATGCATGGTGTTTTAGTTTGAAATAGTCATCTTTCTACTTATTATAGAGACTTGAGTATTTGTTGGTTGCCATTCTTTTATTAAATGGTTAATTTGCTAAGTTTTTAGTTTAATCCATTTTTTCTTGTTCACTTTGTTTCATATATTTGGGCATGAATGTTTTAATGTGGGCTAAATGATAAGCTACCATGTTTGTATATATATAACATTTTCATATCAAATTATATTGTTAGGACATGTCAAATCATGGTAAAAAAAATACTTCCAATAAATTAGGGGAGTTGCGACCACTCAGATGATTAAATTAGGGGATGGCATTGTCCAACTTCAAGATGATGCTTGAAAAGTAGAAGTGCCGAGCTAAGTGTACCGATTGGTGCATAGGTTATATTCGAGCAAGGGATATCGAAAAACTTTGCTATGTGTGACACTCACCCTAATCAATTTATATGTGCATTTTAAGTAAATATTAGAATAAATGGAAACTATTCCCATGATATATTGTTGATTGTTGATGCTTGACATTAGAAACTAATAGTTTAGGATGGATAGATATATAAAAAAGTTCACACGTAGCTACTAACTTCCATCCAACTATCAATTATGATTGTTAAGAACAACATAAGGAAATATTGTAGCATTTAAAAAGCATCACAGTTAAGTTACAACATCATTTTCATTCTCATTTTTAAATAAATAGTTTTAGTTGTTTAATTTTTGTAACAAGTGATTATTATTATTCTATAAATGATTTACCTGACAAGGAAGATGAATGTCAAATATGAAAAAAATGAACAATAACAAATCTAAAGGTAATAATTACAAAGGAATTTATATATTTTGATCCTAAAATAATAAGAATTTTTTAATAAAATAATAATATTTTAATCATAATGTTATTCCATAATGGGAATTATTAAGGATGCCAATTGATGTTGGAAAATCATGAAATTCTTATTAACATAAAGAACTTAATAAACAACCTTTTTTACAACATTTTATTTCTTCATCTTTGCAAATAACTAAAACAATGCAAAAGTTGTATTTTGCTAACAAACTTTCACTCCATTGACATGACATTAAAATTTAGAGTAGGAATCACCAGATCTCATGATCATTCTTATGGAGTGCCTCCTAAGTTTAACCTTGTCTATAAACCAGCTAGTCACCCTTAATTAACTCAAGAGCTAGTTCATTCTATGTTAGGTAACATCTCAATAAGTAATAGCTTGTCCATGGCATGAAATGAAACTTGTAAACTTTTGATAGATCATATTTATATAAATCAATGTCATCAAATCGATCATTTTACGATCCAAAGCTATCCAAAAGTTTAATTTTATGACATGAAATTTGAAAACAATGATTTCAAATTCCATTGTAATGGCCCCTTCATAATAAAAAAAATCCAATAAATATTAATGATAATGTTGTGTATGAATGGAAGACTACAACATCATAAATTACAATCTAATGAATAATCTTTTAAAGGATTAATTGTAATGCCCCCTTTTGAACTTCTATATTGGGTTCTATCCATTTGCATCTACAGATTGTTTGAATGAGGTGAGTCAACCATGCTAAATTTTTTATCCTCTAGTTTTTCAATAAAAATAATGATGTAATAACATAATAAAATATAACACAAATAAAATTATTTGCATAGACAATAAAAGACATCTCAATCTACCGACCTAATTTAAAGCATAATTGATGCTCATAGATCGACCAATTATTGGCACTCCTTGCATAGTGATGATATCCTCAATGCATGCTCTCGTCTCCAAACTAATCCCAAAATGTATACTTTGTTATAGAAAGTCAAATCAATTATGGCTACATATGTTTCTCAACATCTCTTCCATAACGACATAGAACATGACTCGGTCATTCGCAGTACTGTCTCTTATGGTGTTCTATAGATCAAAGGGATTAAGCTACTACAAGATTCATAACACATGTTCTAGAAGCCCACCAATGAGGCTCTAGCATTCATATGACCAGTTATATATCACCCTAGGAATACTTGAAAATTCAAAGAACTCTCAACAATATGATAGCCAAGTCAAAGATCTACTGTTGATCTTGAACTAACATATGGTTCTCAACAAGACAACAATAAGTGAGAGTCTTACCATCTCGTATATCTAACAATCCTAACTTTTGTTGGTGGGATATCATCTTTGTTTTACAACATTGTAAGCTATATGATTACAGATGTTGACTTTCTTATTAAGTAATGCCACATCATATCTTTTCATCTTTCAACATCTAAGGGCTCATTTGATATTTTCTATAACTCTTACCTATCATTTAAGATAAGATTATAGATTTCTCTAAAGCCTTAGTCATCTATCAAGATCATTTATGGTTTCTCAAAACCCTGATAGCTACATAGGCTGACATAGGGCTTCTAATAGATCTTGACAAGCCTACTTTTGAACCCATGCTAAAACATTCTAATCTATATAGAAAATCAAATGAATAGTCACTCAAGCTAAGAAAGCTTTTTTGAATTACTTAGAGTGAATACCTTTATTTTTAATTCGATGTTGACATGAGTTTCACTAATGACTATCATGTCTAATCAAACAATTTCAGAGCTACTTTGCACATTAAAGGGACCTACCATAAGCCATATATGCCACACAAATTACTCTCTGTGGTACTAATCCGTGGCCTAAGAGCCTAATTTATGGCTACCCTTGATTTACAAAACAATCCAAACTTTATTAGGGTTTAGCTAAAATCTAATGGAATTATCACCACCCCTCTCTTAACAACCCTTCTAAGGAAAAACCTGATCACCTTATTTCATCTAGCCCTAATTGGCTATCTTTTTGAGAGACTTATCAACATAGACTAAAACTAAGTGTTCTTAAGGACTCATTAACTTCTTTATATCCTTAGACTTATCTTAATTTCTATCTTTATTTTTTCCTTATGCAAATGTTGCCGTGCGTAAGGGTAATTTTATCTTTATTTATGCTTAGTTATGATGTAATCCTTAACCCTTCCAAGACATTTTCAAGTCGAAACTTACTTTTAACCCTTACAAGCATTACATGGATGCTTATCCTATCCAAGGTTCAAATTTCAAACCTTAGGTATTCAAATTCTAAATCCTAAATTGTCAAACTTTTAATAAATAACATTGAGATTTTAAACTTATTTCATTTAAATTTGAATTCCCCAATAATCTAACACCAATCCTCAAGTTTGCTTGGACAATCATAATAGGCCCTTAGACTTAGTTTGAATTGTCAAAGTATACTAATAAGTCTTTTTAATTTTTAATGCACAATCACTTCTTCATTGAACCCCAAAAGTCCAAACTTTAAACTTCTTCTATCGCTTACCAAAGCCCCTGAATCTTTCTAGTTCAAGGTCTTGCATGGCAATTCTTAGTTTCCAACATAATTAGCTTAATGACAAGGCTTACAATAGCAACGTTCAAAACTAAAATTCAAATCTTATGTTCTTGTTGATGCTCGATATTAATTTAACATGAAAAATAATATTTCTTGGCATTATAGGTTTATACAACATAGCAAATCAAAAACATTACCTCAAACGTAGAATTTTAAAGATGACAATACAAATATTTACTGAAGATTTGCTTAAAGTAGAGCTTGATTAAAAACTTTTCAATATTGAAGTTCAAGAGCATTGCTTGCATCAATTTCTTTTCTATAATCAAAATTACAATAGAAATTTACATTACTCAAACCATCACAAGTACTCATAATTGTAAGAAATAAATCTCAACATCAAAATTACATTTCATTGGTTATCTAATTTATTTAAAAAATTAATCATCCCATTAAAAAATTTGTTTAAAGGAGTAATTAAGGTTCCTTTTCATGTTTATAAAAATTCAATTCTTTTGGGAAAGTTGCATAATAAAAGGTTGCATTTACAAAATTGTAAATTCATGAGTAAGATAGACATTTAAGATTTCCTGTTTCATCATGGGAAGCCATGAAAAAAGCTCATATTTACATAAAAAGTTTTATCCACATAGCTTCTTTCCATTCCAACATACAATTATTACAAATATTGAATGTCTCCACTTAAGCATGTATTGAAAACATCGTTATTATTTTTATTATAACAAAAACTTTAATATTGCAAGCATAATTTAACAATAGCATCATAGCATTTTTGTCAAGCACGCCACACAATTACCAATTAGCTCGATTTATCAAATTCATTCTTAATTGAAGAAGGCAATTTTATGTAACATGAACAAAAATTTTAACCATCAAATGAGAATATCATGACTTGGATACCATCATGTTAGGCAAAGTTCAACATGTAAACTCTTAGCTTTAAGAGCAATGAGCAATAAATCTTAATGCAAATTCGATTTACATGCTTATGAAAATTTACTCAATTGTTATTATCCTAATGTGCTTCTATGTTTTTATGTTAAGCCAAGAGTTAGAAACTAAGCAAACAACCATGCAAAATGTAAGTATTGTATTTTTATTATAACAAGCTTGACAATCGATTTTTTTCTTATTGTTATGTTCTTTTTCCAAGCTTTTTCTCAAGAAAGTGATCTTAGAAGAGCTCATGATTATAATGTGATAGAATGTCTAGCCCTACTACATCTTAAGCCCTTATATAGCAAAACACAATCCTTAAAATATTGAATATTCTACTAGAATAGTAAAGATAAAACTTATCTTTATATTAAACACTCAAGCATTCTAGTTTTGGTGTTTCTCTTAAATTTATCTTCCCTTAACTATCTCTATCAAAATTGTTTACTTCTTATATTATAGACACTTCAATTGTAATAGTTAGAATGAAATGTTACTCAACAAAAATGCTAAATTTATTCCATTTTTCCACATTGTTATTAGTGCTATTATTGTAGTTTATTATATGATGTGCTATATATGACTTAATTAACTACTGACCACACTAGTCATAACTGTATGAATCAAAAATTTGTACTTGTATGATGAAATGACATACTAATTCTCACATTGTAACAGAATGATTCATTATATCTAATGCTTCTCTTTGGTTTATCATGCTAATACAATTGTTGTAATCATACTATTCAATCTTAAACACATTTCATATTACTTATTAAACTTAACATACTTTTCTTTTCTCATTTTAGTACTTTTATGATCCTAACTTTCTTACTTATACTTGCAAGAATTAGAACTTTTACAAAACTTTCCTTCATTGAGGCAAAATGTTATTATTAATGGATTCTTCACTTAAAAAGCATCAACTAATGAGCATTTATATGTTGTCCTGAAAGGTTTTTTGCATATTAACAATTTGGACTTCGGTGAAAGTAAGAAAAATCTTTATAGGTTGCATTCTATGTTGCCCTTCTTTATATAGCACAACATTCATTTGTTTTAAAAGAGGATAGAGTGCATAAAGTATGTGATCCTCAAATTAACATTCCTGTATGCCCCATCAATTTTTAATTAATATTCATTAGTTGAATTTCATTACTAAGTTAATTCATGATTTGTACATTATTCTAAAGGGAATAACATGTAGATAAATATACAATCAATAAATAATGATGTATAGCTTGCTTTGTTACATTTTGCAAGGTGCAAAATGTTTGATGTGACATACTAGAGGGAAACCACTATGTTACTATGCTTCTATATGACAATGGATCATTCCTTATGGCAAATCTTGTTCGAGGAATGTGATGACAATGAAAGATTACCATTTTATTAAGAAATTATTTGAATTTTTTTCAACTAAAAGGTCTTATCAAGAAATTTATAGATAAGAAAATATCTCTGGAGAACCGGCAACCTACTTGAATGAGTTTAAGATGATTTTAACCAAAAGCAATTAATGGAAATAAGAAATTATTCTAGAAGAACAAAGTGCATTCATTGTCAATCAATGCTCATATTTTCAAAATTAATTGTTTTATTTTACTAAAAGCTTATGTCATGACTTAAATTTGTTATTACTATTTGAGACTCGTTAACATTACAATGCAATACATTGATGTTCATGACCTTGGCACGCCTCCCGTTTGGATAGAAAATATATGTTATTTTCTCTTTTATGGTTAAATGCTTGTAAAGTTTAGTAAATAACTTCGTTTGATCATAATTGTGCCACTATGGAGAATCAATTGTATGATTGTAGAAGGTGAAATAAAACATTTTAGGAAAAACATAGTTGAGAGCCCAATAATGAATATTATACATTACTGTGTTGGTTAATCAGATTGGATATTTATGCAACAAAATCAATGAAGATGCAATTGTGAATAACCTGTTAAAGTGAATTGTGGTCATAGCAATACAACGTGGTTATGATATAAGTATGATAATGCCATGATATTATGGCTATTTACATCTGTTATAGCTAACTAAGAGAAACATTTGTATTCAACAAGATTACCATAACCCAACAAACCATCTGATCTAGTATAATAAGAAACGAAATGTGATGAACAGTAAAACTTAGTGAACTTTGCTAATTATAGTAATCTATAGGGGCATTAATGAAAAATTTTAGAAGTAATGCTATGATCATACAAGTGTGAAGTCAAGGAACATACAAGTATAGAAATGAGACAAAAAATTGTCAAAGTGTGGTGAGTTGAGTATCAAGCACTACAAGTAGTTCTAACTTATAAATATCTAGAGGCTAAGAGTTGTGGCACATAAGAGAAGAAATACAATATGACATGAGAAATGTGTGTATGACTTATTATCACAAACAAATAGCACAATGGTGAAGTTATGATTAGAGGAATTAATAGTTGATAATTAGAGATTTAGTATATTGACATAGTACAAGTGTGATATAGTGAACTTAGAAAACTAAATTTTTTTTCGTTGATTTTCAATGCAAATAATTGAATTATGGTGCGTGTAATCTAAATTTGGAAACAACTTCAATAAGAGAGCTTACGTTAGGATTAAGGTAGTCAAACCATGCTACTAGTTTTGCCTATAAGCCATGGATCTTATTAAGATTAATTAAGGATTTATTGTAAATTATATATAAATTGCATTACTTAATTACCTTAGAAACACAAGATAACATTTCATTCTATATTACTAACCAAGAAAAGAAGAAGAAAGGGTGTTGCATTAGCTAGAAAATGTTGAGGAATCATAAGACATAAGGGAAGAAAATCTTACCCTTGGATACATCCCATTAAGTTTGATGATCTTCAAGGTTATGCATCTAAATGTAGGTAATTTTTATGTGAAACAATTGACTAATTTGATAATGTTTTCAAATTGTTATTTTTGGCCATCATTCGGGTTGGATATGTTAGACATTTCCTCTTGATTTGTAATTTTAATATATGAATATACTATAATCAAAACATTTTCACCTCAATTTTTTAGTAATTATCATGATTAACAAATAATTTATATTATTTAACTTGTATTTTTAAAATAATAATGCATTTTTAAACATCTTCACTTTTAAGTAAAATGAGTGCGCTGGAATCTCAAATGGAAACGAATTACGAGTTGTAAAATATTTTTTCCTGTTTTTAGAATGTATTTAATTTTTTAAAATTCTTTATCGAAATGTTTTCATTGTCTATGAAACCTAGATATTCAAATTTACAAAAATTACTTTTAATTGTTATGATTAAGAAAATATTCAAATAAAAATTAAAGAAGTATAACAAAATTTTTAAGTAGTTCAATTCAAACTAGAACAGACATCCACTCCTAACCAACATTAAGAAAAATATTACTATTTTGAAAGTTATTACTTAAAGTTTTCCTAACATTTGATCGAACAGGCATTAGCCATTATGGGTTCAATTATTTCCCAAGCCTTTATGATAATTATGCATATACATAATATGAAAATAAAATTATTTTTTAAAATTTATTTTTCTGATTTAACAAAAAAGAATTTTGGCAAAAGAGTGTGACATGTCAAAGAAGAAAGGACTATGTGAAAAAAATGTAATCCACGATGTATTCTAATTTAAGAGAAGTTTTGAATAATTCAAATGCCTAATTAGGATTTGACTTGATATGAGTGAAGAGATGTTCTTCATGTTTAATAGTAAACAAGCTAACATTGTATTTCATTAAAAAAATCTTTTTCAAATTTGATGTGCATGTCTTAAATTCTTTTAGTATGTTGGGCACTCTAAGGACTTTGAAGACCACTAATTCTCCATCTTTAAAAGTGCGAACTTATTATTAAATCTAAAGCTAGCTCCTATCAAATAAACCCATTGGAATAAAAGTTTAAACGTTTATGACCTAGCTCATCAAACACAATAGTGACTTTACAATCTCCTCCATTTGATGAAGATAAGAGAAAAATGTTTAGATAAAAATATAATAAGTAAAAGAAGTTATTTATGATTATTAATATTAGAAGTGGTATTAAAATTAAAGAATGTATGCTACCCTTTATTTTATACAACCCCTTACTATGTACTCTCCCTACTTTGTGATTTCCAAATTTTTTTCTAAACCGATCATTGCCTCCTCTATACTATGAAAAAACAGGTGTAATTTACAAAATTTACATTACACCTTGTTATCGTACAAATTTAAATTGATGTGCTGCATGTGATTTACTAAATATATCTATTAATTTTTGCTTGGTCCGATCATATTCGAGTTACACTACACCTTTAGTTACTTGATCTCTAATAACATGATATTCAACATTTATGTGCTTGGTCCTAAATTGATAAAATTGGTTGTTTAGATAGGCCAAGGAACTAGTATTTTTAATTTTAATGAGAATATATGAGAGATTTAAACTATAATCTTGAAGTTTTTGTCTTAACCATAACACTTGAGCAACACAGCTTAAACCACCACGTAATCGATCCCTGTGTTCAATAGAGCTATGCAAATTGCTTGTTGATTGACAATGAAATTAGATAATTTCTTAGGAATTAACTTGCAGTTATGATATGTTGCTAACCTACCACAAAGCCTACAAAGTCTCAATCTATTTGACCTATAAGATTGCTTAAAAGACTTTTTAGGGTAAAAAAATCCAAAGCTCATTATAAATTTTAAGTATTTGAAGACTAATTTAATCACTTTTAAATGTTTTCCTTAGGATATGATTGGGGTCCAACACATAAGAAAACATTAAATAAGAAGTCTAGTCTACTAACTATGACATATGGTATGAATCCAATATGGCTACCATAATGGTTTTGGTTAATTGTTTTCTTAATCTCATCTAAATCTAAATGGATTGATTTATTCATTGGAAACTTCCTATGCTTTATACTCCCATAACAAATTTTCTTGAATAATTCTTTTATATAATTTATTTTTGATTTGTTTGTTTGATTTGAAATCTTAAGAATAAATTTATCTCACCCATCAAACTCCTATCAAACTCACTTGTCATTAAGTCACAAAATTCTTTGCACAAATTTACATTTACGATTCCAAAAATTATTTCATTAACATAAACTTGTACGAGTAACAAAAGATCATTTAGAGACTTCAAGGGTACTGCTATATCAACTTTTTCTTTCTTAATATGACAATCAACTAGATAGTTACTCAATCTATGATATCATGCATCATATGCTTGCTTAACCCCATAAAGTAACTTCTTAAACACATACTAAATCACCATATGCATGGGTCTCAATCTAGACATTTTATTTTATTACCATATTTAGAAATGCAATTTTTACATCCTTTTCAAATAATTTAAATTTGTTATGACATGAATATAGTGAGAGAATTTTGACGGCCATTAATCTTGCTATGAAAAAGATACCTCAAATTCTAGAACTTCAACTTAGATATAATCATTAGGAACAAATCTAGCTTTGTTTCTAATGATCACTCCATTTTCGTATAAGTTATTTGAAAAACTTCTTTATTTCCGATCACTTGTTTAACACTAAACCAAAGAATTAGTTCATACACTTGGTTTCTCTCAAATTCATCTAACTCTTCATTAATATATTAAACCCAATAGTCATCCTAAAGGGATTCCACTATAAATATTAGCTTTGTTAGACATACAAATGCACTATAACCAGTTCTCTTATGGAAATTCAAGTCCTAAATCATTGATTAAAATCTCTTATAATTAATTCGTTTAGATGTGAAGCTTAATACTTTGATTCTCCATGTAATTGATGATTAGTCCCATCTTCCATTTTACTTTCTCTTTTACCTTCATCGTAATTGATGCTGCAAAATTGGGCAAACCTATGTCACTAATTCTTGTTATATTATTCTTAATGTTGTCTCCTAGTATTTCCAATTTATATGGATCATGTTCTATGAATATAAATTTTGGTTTGTTTCTAATCATATGACTTAAGCATACATTATCTAATAACCAAGGGCATGATCTTCATTTTGTCTTTATGCATGGTTACATAAATTATAAATTTTAACTTAGTAATAAAAAAATGAGATTTTAATTTGTCTAATTTGCTAGCTTACTTCTACAAAAACTTCCTAACTATACTGTTTCTAACCTACAAATACAATAGAAATTATATTCCCTCACTTTAGGCACCTAAGGTAGCTTTAGTTGAAAAGTAACATTCACTACAAGAGTGTTTGTTTTGCTATTCTTAATGAACCCATTTGGGACAAGGTTTTGAACTAAATTTTTTTTCTTAATTTGATAATCCATGATAGTATTGATTTTTGTAGAGCAACAAAAATTTTTAACAATTGAAAAGTTATTTATATGCACAAAAGAAGACATATATCTATGCTTCAAAAAGTAAACATGTGAGGCATTAGAAATTTTTAAATGTTTAGAAGAAAAAAATATTTGTTTCTAAATTATTTGTTTTCTTTCCAAAGAGGCATTGTCATTAATCATAAAATATTTTTATCACAAATTTGAAGTATTTTTATTTTCGTTTCTTGATTTTCTTTCAAGATAAGAACTAAAAGTTTGATTTTTTATATAATGTTTTCCATTTTTTACCTGTTGACATTAAAGAAGTTAAATAACTAATAACATCTAAGTAATGATCCTCGAGAACTTCACAAGATCAAAAAAGTTACTCATTTTTTTTTGTTCATTAGATGTACTTGATTCATCATCCTTTACCATGAAGCATATCGTTCTTTCCTCGTCACTATTTGAGCTTGTAGCATCTAAAACTTCCAATGCACTCCAAATAGTTTGACAAGCTTTCTTTTTCTTCATTCTACTCTTTTTGACTTCCTTTCTTTTGTTGTGATTAACTTGCAGACATTCTGGCTTAACTTGCCCAGTTTGGCCACATTCATAGAATCATGGTGCCTCCTTATTCTCACTTGTTCTCTTATTTTTCTAATAACTATTTACAAAATATTTTGCTAAAATTTTAGCTAAATGTTTACATCAAAATTTAGCTCTCCTTCAAGATTCGTATGAGAGATGGGTGAGTTGTTCAAATAAAATTTATGTTCTTTGAATGTCAATGATTTTTTTTCTAACCTCCAAGATTTGACTTGCTTTTGGAAGCCATCTTTTCAACTCTTCTATTCATCTCAAATTTGATCATCAACAATTCTCTATGTATCTCATCTACTGTGTGCTTGACTGTCCTTAAGCACCTCTATTGTCATGTTAAGAAAATCATGCTCCTTGGGGAAACCCTTGTCATGTTTCTTACAAGATCTATAATATAAACTACTTTCCAAGATTTGTTAATATATTTGTAATATTTGTAAATCACATAAACATATTTTTTATATTTTTTCCTAGATTCATTTGAAAAATCTCATAATCATTAGTAAGAGTTTTTATTTGTGTTTCTTTAACTTATGAAGTGCCATCATAAGTTACTTCTAACTTCTTCTAAACTTTGTGAGTTATATGAAACATCATTCCTTGATTAAAGTCACTGGGATATATGCTACAACGATGGTTGTTGAGCTCTCTATCATTTTATTTTGTCATTCTCTTTTAGAAACTATGAAGTTTACTAATTCATTTGATCTCTTTAATGCCAAAAACTCTAAGTAAATCATAAGGATTAGTGATTACTTCCTATTACGATAAGTAAATTGATTTGATAAAAATTATAACCATTTTTTGAATTTAAAGTAAAATTCACCATTAAATAATGGTGTTCATAATGAATAAAAACCTTCACTTAATGTTACATTAATATTAATCATAGGTGGAGTTACATTGAAAACTTAGCTAAACAATTATTTTTAACAAACATAAGCATTTTAGTATGATTAATAAAAAAGATAGAAATTAAAATTAAATTGGAAGAAAATTATAAATTAGGGAAACTAAATAGAATTTCTAAAACAAACATGATAGATCACCAAAATGATTTGACTTACTACTTATAAGGAAGTGAAGTTTGGTTTTAAAACATGTTTACTAGCTTTTATCATATTTATTTTTTGAATATGTCCTTATAGAAAAAATTTTACTTTCTAGACAACCTTTTTATTCTAATATAATATATGTAGTCTTTAATTTTTATTATTTAAAAAAGATTAAAAAAATTAAAACATGTGCACTAAACTATTTAGGTGGTTCGTTCATACTACAACCTAAGTCCACTCCCAACCAAGGTTGGGAAAAACATCATTAATACAAAAATTACAACTTGACGTTTTTCCCATCTTTCCATTTACAAAGTACTACTTTTTTGGGCTTCAATTGTAACCCATGATTTTTCAGGCTTATGTCCAACTGTGTTTGTTAATGAGATCATACTTAAATCAAGCTTATGTAAATGGTAGACTGCACAATCTGAAAGAAAAGAAAATTACTACAAGAAAAAAACTACAGATAAAAATGTATAATTTATTATATTTTTTAATGAATAGAGCAAAGAACAATGAGCTCAAAGTGAAGTGAGCAAACTATTAAGTGTTAGGCTTAGTTATAAGTGTTTGAAATTACAAGTAATACTATGTCGCAAAAGACTACCCAAAGATTTTACAATAATAGAATATTATGTTGTGCTCGATTTAGACCTCCATGTTTTGTTTAATTTCATTGGCCCTTTCATTCATAATTATTAGATTTTTATAAGAAACGATTGATCATAGTGGTTAGAAAATCAAGTGAAAGTTTTTTTGCATGCTATAATCAAATAACTTGAAAATTTTGTCTAAATTGCTTTTATAATGACACAACTAACTGTTAGCGAATTAGCCATTACATGGGATCAATCAGAGCCATTGAGTCCAATTGGAGATGATCTGGTATGAGAGATCAACAAATGTAAAAATGAAAAAATTATGGATGATTGGATCACAGAGGATTATATTTAGCCCATTTGATCATGTTGAATGAGATCTATGTCCTTTGATTTATCAATAATAAAGGAAAGAATTATCTCAACCATGGAATTTAAACTAAAGAGCTATGAGTCACACAATTGAAGGAAAGGTTAATTGATAGGGCAAAAAGAAAGCTAGTTGGTGATAAAATTGGATCAATATTTGGTTTTCTCATTAATGCATTTAGCATGCATTTGCAGGCATGCAAACTCTTAGTTGTCTGATCAGTGACTAGATTTTGGGAAATCATGCATGCTTAGGTACTAGGTTATTCTCGTTGTGAAAATATTTTATTCCCACATGGAAAGATATTATAACAATATCTACATTTTATGCACATATAATGTGGGCCAAAATAGAGTTTGCTCAAATATTATGGGCTAGGGATTTCATCTCCTAACCTACTTGTTTCTTATAGTTTTAAGTATATAGGGCCAACTGAATAGTTTGCACATTTGCTCAAGTGTGCCCAGATGAATCCTTCCTTTACCTATCATGCATTCATGACTACAACCTCAACATGAAGGGACTCCATCCTACATGGTTAAAATGGTCTCTTGACCCGAGTCCTTTTAGGCCCACTCGAGCTTGAGTGCTTTGCGCTTGGGCACAGTTTTGTGTAAGGCTTAATATATATATCTATATAAATATAAATATAAATATATATATATATATATATATATATATATATATATATATCTGTGTGTGTGTGTGTGTGTGTGTGTGTGTACATACACACACACACACACACATATATATATATACATATATATATTGATATATATATATATATACATATAAATATTTTTGTTCCATTTTATTTTTCAAATTTAAAGATAATTGAAGTGAAAATGTGAGTAGGTAAGATTTAATAAGAAAAATGATTTAGTGCAAAATATCTCTTGTTTCCTAAGTCATGGAAATGATACAACAATTTGGATGCTTATGTTGGATTTCAAAGTGATACGAGTAGATAGATGTTTCTTATGATTAATAATAAACAAACTAACATCCTGCTTCATAAAAAATAAAATGTTTTCAAATTTGATATGCATTTTCCTCAATCTTTTAAGCTGAATTAATGCCCAAGTTTCATTGAGGATCACTAATTTATTATCCTATATAGTGCATGTCATGTTCTTGGAAACAAAACCTGATCAATCCTAAACAAGCCTAAAATACTAAACATTTATGACTTGACTAATCAATCACAATGGTTACCAAGTGGACTTAACTGAGAGGTATATGCTATAATTTTGAATATATGCTTACTAAGTTAGCATTTATTAGGGACTTATGAATTGAATTCAAATTATTGAACTTCTAATTTGGATCCATGCCTAAGACATAAAATGTTTGCTTTACAATTAATGTCATGTTAGAATTTAGATCCTTAATTATCTAATGATTTCACCAATAATTTTAGAATTCTATTATAATTTTGCTTCCATGCCCCTTTAATCATAGGTAGTAAAAATTTGGTTAAAAACTTTAAACACACTAACTTAATGATGAGGCTACTATGAAAAAAAGACACAAAAAGAATAATCCACGTGGAGTGAGAGTTTGGTTCTTTTAAAAATTGTGTTGTGGAAATATTTAAATCAAAAGTATTAAAGAGTATGAGTAATACATGCCATTTGCTATGATTTCATGCTATATGAATTTTTTTTACATTCATACGTGTTGGTTTAGTTCATTATTCTCTATAAATATTATGTGATATGATTATTAAGAATGAAATATTCTAGGTTTGAAACATAAGAACCATGGCATTATGTAAACATTCATTCATAACCTTGATACCTTGATTGAAAAATTACTAAAATATTTTTTGTGCTCAATTGAACATAAATGGTTTACATAGCATACAGAGGAAACCCTAAGTTAGCCATGTACCCTAGATGATTGATTTAAGGTTTGAAGAACCATATTTACTTAAAATAGTTTATTTATGTTTAAGGGAAACTATACGATGCCCAGGCAATTTATGGTACCCGATAAGGTTGATTCAGGTTTTAAAGCAAACCTTATGATACCTAGGTAATTCATTATTGTCTAGACAACTAGTTTAGGGTTTGACAAGACCATATGTACTTGGTTTTTTTTAGAAAATCACAATAGTGCCTAACTATTGACAAATAAAGGTTAGAATGATGCTAATTGACCCATGAAATTGATCTTGATTAAAATGATAATCAAAGTGCAATGGAACATATTGTGAAAGTTAAAGAAAAGATATAAAAGCTAGATATTGCTACTCCACAAATATGAAACAGACCATTTCGCATGATTTGTTGAACGTATAGAAGAAAAGCCAGAACCATCATAATAGGCACCATGTTTGCTTGAGTACCACTCATATGTTCAATCCAACTGGGGAAACATTGCACATTTAGTACCATTGTGATTAGATGATGTGCTAGGATATATATCGAGGAGTGCATGTAATGAAGGAGTCTTAGATCCATACAGGATTAACAAATGTGATTGACTTTACCAATTGTGGTGTGCTAGGTTAAGATAAGATAAGAGTGCAAGTTCTTTTATGAATTTATTGAGTGTCAAAGGAGTACTGCGATGTTGATGATACACTTTGCACCTATTTTGAAGCATTATAACTTTAAGAATCAACTTAATTCACTAAATAGAGATGTAACTAATGAGATTTTACACTTGATCATTAATATTCCCTTTCTTTATAGATTCATATACATGCATATATATATATATATATATATATATATATATATATATATATATATATATATATATATATATATATATATATATATATATATATATATATATATATATATATATATATATATATATATATATATATCACATTACTATTGAATTTTAGTCTTATAATATAACATTTGAATTCCCTGTTGAACTCCCAAGCTAACTCCCCTATACAGTTTTGTTGGTCCAAGTCATTAAGAGTTAATTAGGAGCTCAACTGTGAAGCATTAGTGTTTGTACTTTTATTGGACGACAATTGTACTTATAATTCATGATTAGGATAAGATATGTTGTTATTTTCAATTATGATTTTAAGTTGTGCATACTGATTGGTGTTTGATTATAAGAGTTTCTTATTTCTAGACTTCAGCAATTTGATAATTATATTTTTTTAGGCTTAGCTTTTGGATGGGATGTTATTTTAGCATTGGTTAATTATGTCATATATATTTTCGATTATGGTTTTCGATATATATGAGTTAGGTGGTAGTGTTCGCATTTTGGCACGTATGACTCATTTGCGCCTCTTTTTGAATAATATGTAGGCCATTCTATATTGGTGGCTCATGTAGCTTGGGATGAACATGTCCTAAATATATTTCATTACTGGTTGGTAAATGGACATGATTTATTTTTGGTGGCATGCTATGAGCACGACAATCAAATTTGTATATCATTGCTTTTTGGTTTAATGTCATGCCCATAAGTGAATGAGTTTGTTTCCATGTACATTGATGGGTATATGAGTCTTGTTATCTGTGGGGGTTTTATTAAAATAATTTGCTAAAAGCCTAAGTAAGATATTGCACAAAATCATAAATCAGGTAAAATTGTAATTATGATATAGAAAGATATCTAATAGCTTTCTTTTTCTTATTTTTACGAGGTCTAATGGTTGAGTTTGTGCCATAAACAAACTTAGAAAGTGATTGAGTTTGAGCTATAAAAAATGTCAAGTTAGTTTTTGATCTTTAAATGAAACTCATGATGGGATGAGCTAGATCATTGAAAAAAGTTTGAGATGAGGTTGTTTCTTATGTTTTGTAGAAAGGCACATGTCGTACTAGTTCTTTGCAAGAAAAAGGAAAGGAATGAAAGGAAAGGTTGGCAAAAAATCGAATAGAATAAGGGTTGATGAAGGCTCTTTGGTTAGAAAAGAAACTCGCAAAACATTTCGAAGAATCCTTTATTTTATGCAATTTTTTTTTTGTTTTCTTCCATTATTTCAATTTTGGTAAATATTGCTTGTTTCTATTTGAAGCATGTTTGCCTTTTGATGTGTTGATTTTGAGAAAGTTTTATACACAAAATTCACCATCTTCTTGTGAGTTTCAATGCCAAACTTTGGTATTAGAGGAAGGATTTTAATGGCTTAGCATCCAAGGGTGATCTCAATGGAAAACACTTCTGGACAAATTGCAGTTATGGTTCAAGTTCAATCAAACATCAAATAATAACCATTTAACAAAAAACCCTTTTTGTTCTAAAAAATGACAATGGTCGCTTTTAAGAATTGATGAATTTGTTAATTACAAATTTAATTTAAAATTGTTATGTTTAACCAATTGAAGTAGTGGATGATAATCAATTATAAAATCTATTTCATAGAAATATCAACATTTATGAAATAGTTTTAGCTTAACACCAATTTAAGTGTGGGCATATTTCACAATATGCATAGTAAATACAAGGAGATATGAGACAAATTGAACATTACACCTGAAGGAACTAGCAAAGCTTGTGCATCTTACATAAATGTCCTTACCCATTATTATGAACTTTGTTCTCTAAAAGTGTGGGCATATTTCAAAAATAGAAAATTCTTTTGTTTACAATTTCAAAGATGACGTAGAGTTATGCACAAAAAAAGGATACTGAATTATGATCTTACAAAAACCTTGATGTAGCAACAACTTTAGCTCAATGTATTTTAATAAATTTTATGGTTACTTTAGCAAAAACGATTAATTTTAAAATTCTTTAAACTAATTACACACCATGAGAAATAACACTAATGAAAGATCCGACAAGTCTTGTGACTTGACATCCATTAAATGAAACTTAATGTTGCGTTATCCCTTAAATAATTTTGAGATACCAATTGGAGACATAGTAGTCATATTCTAACACATTGTTAAACCAAGATTATATCGTCTACATCTCATTAGCCTATGATATCATTACCATTGTAGTAGCCAACTATAGTCAACACTTTTAATGAACATTTTCTTTTACTTTTAATCAGTTCCTTAAGTTATTTGCATCTACATTTTTTGTTTAAGTCTTTTGAATATAGTTAGCTTTACCTTTAGTATAGACATCCCTTTCATAGATCTATAATTTTATTAGGGCATAATTTAGATAAAAATGGCTTAATATTTACTGTTGGACTACTTTCACCATTGTTTGTTGCTATTAATAGTCATTGATGCCGCATGTGTTAAGCCATGTGGCTTGCTCAACTTGAACTAAACCTTTGAAATTTTTGACCTACTCAACCTGTGTAAATTCATCAAGCCACACTAACCCAAGGAATCATGCCAGAATTGTCCATCAACCTTTCTAAGCCAACATCTCTCACTGACTCATCAGCTTGTGTTGATTCCCTTTGAAACCCAAAACATAAACCCAAGACTTACGTGCCTTTCAACACAGACCACACGATCATGCTAGCAATTACCTCAATGTTCAATGGACTATCTCTTCAAATGCATATGCCAATTTGGGAACTAGTTATATCAATTAATTTTATAACTTTTCAAGGCAAATCATTTTAGTAAAATTCAAAGAATTTCTTTTATGATTTATGTTAACCTTGAGAACTCTAAAATGTTATTAGAATTTCAAAATGTACCACTCAGTATTTCAAAATATTTTTTGATAATCGTATTTCAGTACTTTATTATTGTAACCATGAGTTCTTAATAAATAAAAATACTCATCGTGTTGTACAAAAATACAATTTTGAATAAAGTAATGAAATGATAGCACCAAGGTTGTTTGATATGAGCATGTTGCATTTGATCAATGGACTGATGTTATTTTTGAGGTACCTAACAAAGGTGAGTAAGAGGCATAGAACAGGAGATTTTGATCCATTATCCACACTCTAAAAATAGCATCAAATGACTAAGAAAGTTCATAAATACATTAGTTCAATATTCAATAAATTAAATAGTCGTACCCAACTTTAATATTATTGTACATGACCATATGAATTTTTGTTTGGTATTCTATGAATTCCACTTATGTGTGTACCTTTCCACTTTACCACCAACATGATTACTTTAGGAGTGGTTCGCTAAAACCACTTTAACATTCGCTGGTGATCCCTTATGTGAAAATTTAGTGCAAGTTTTTTGATTCAAAGAAAAGTTCTTACTTGTCAGATAATCTTGGAATTTCTCATTTTATGCATAATGCATCTTGTCTAGGAATTTGTAATGATATGTTGGTTGACCCTTAGAATTTCTTAATTGACTATGAGTTGAAATAAGTTTTAGCTCATCATTCTCTATAAATTTTGTATTAGAGCATGGTTTGTTTTAAATACTTGCATTATTTTTAAATTATCATGAAAAGTCATCGTTTAAATAAGTACATTTATTTTTTAATTGCTATAAGTTATATATATATATATATCTAAATAAATCTTATTTTCATGTTAGATGCTGCAACATTTCTTTTTTTATATTATCTATTACTATTACATTTTGAGGTTCTTTTAGTTGTCCTTTTCTTTTTGATTCTAAAGTAACAAGTTTTTTCAAACCTAATTTGTTTTACTAGTAGTCTAGAAAATAGCATAGAATGTTTTATTCTTGACCTACACAATCTCACATGGACCAAGTAATACAATGTGAAATTCAAGAACTAACTTAATCGATATAAGAGCTATGAACAACCTCAGAAGAATGCGTAGAACAATTTGCAATAGTAGAGATAGTAGATACGATGGAACTTGTAGATCAAGTAAGCCTATGATAAGTGAATCTGATGTTCTAAAAATGTTAATAAAAAATAACTTAACTAACTAAAATGTTAACCTTGGTGTCAAGCTACTACATGTACTTATGATAGAAAACATGATAGGGATGATGATCTTGAGAGTGACATGGTTAAAATACAAGATCCAACATTACATGGTAGTTTAGACCATATAGCATATCTAGATTAAGAAATAAGAATGCAGCATTTTTTTTATTTGTGTGATTAGCAAGTAATAAATGTACTAATTTATAGTAGCTATGCATATATAATATGTTAGATTATTTATTCACACATTAGAAAAAATGGATTTTGACAAAGATTGTGCCTTACCCTAACCATGAGAAGAATTCAAGATTTGTCTACGAGTTAAACATGTGCCCTGCTCTTAAAAAGGTTAACTTTTGGATAAATGATAATATCTTTCCAAAGGTTGTAAAACTATTGATCAATACATTGCTAAATTTGAGAATTTTATGGTTAGAGAAGATTTACAAGGGTTAGATTGTGTAGTATTATCTTGATTTTGGGTTAAGTTTAATGCTTCGATTCAAGTTGAGTTACACCTGAGAAATGTTACTAGTTTAAAAAAGGCATATAAAGATGCCCATGATGTAGAAAGGTTTAGATGATTAATTTCCTACAAAAATTAAGTTCCATTGACCACCTCCCATCCTCAAACTTGTTCCATCACTTCGATTATTCTTACTTCTTTTACTCCGTAAGTAACTTGAGCCACTCTAGCCATGCCAACAACCTATTGAAATCCAACACTCAAACAAGCCAACTACAAGTTATATAGATGAGTTCTATCACTGTAATAGGAGAGGGAATGTCTCAACTTAGTGCCTTAAGAGAGCCTCTGCACATAGACATAGACGAAGTCATATAAGAAGGCATTGAAGTTGAAAAAAAGGAGGTTATATATCTAGATGAGGATACTGAAGAAGGATTATGACCACTAGGAGAAAGGTTTTTCTATAATGAACCACCCATAATTTTTTTGAGATGCATTAGGATTATGGCAGGACAATATGATGTTTGGCAATGAACTAGCATCTTAATACCTTCATTAGAATTCAAGAAGAGCCTTGTAATTTTGTTGTAGATAATGGTAGTTGTTTAAATTTCTTAGCATATACTACTATCAAAAAGATAGGTTTAACACTTACAGATCATCCTTATCCATACAGAATATCTTGGATCAACAAAATAACAATTTGCAAACAAGAAAGGCCTTGTATTTCTTTTAATTGTGGTCAATATTCTAAAGGTTTATATGTTATGATAAAGCAAATTAGTAACCTTATTTTAAGAAGACCTTAGGATTAAGACCATGATGCTACCTTACATTGAAGAGCTAATGTGTGTGCTTTCATATTTGAAGGAAAGAATAATACATTATACCCATCATTTCTTATAAAAAAATATTCAAATCAAAGTAGTAAAAAAAATGATAAAATAAAATGAAAATTATTTATACAATTTCACTAGCCAAGATTGTGGGAGATATGGCTAGTGGTGAGATTACCAAGTTTGGGACAAATACGAAAGCCCTTATTAGTATTCTCGCACCACCACCATTAGTTTCTACATTTAAGAGATGGTCAATCCATTATAGATTTAGTTTCTAGCACTTAAGTGCGACATTTAGCACATCACCAAGAAATCCAACAATTTGGATAAAACTTCAATGTCTATCAAGTTATTAAAACAAAAACAATTCAAACAAAACTAAGCTCATATTCATCGTAGCTTAATATGGGAACACGTTTCAACTTGGTATAATTTAATTTGATGCACTGAATTTACTAATAGAAAAAAAGTATGATTCCTTCTAAAATTTATTTTAGAAGGTGTCCTTAAAGTCTTATTGTTTTGATCTATTCACCTCATGACTTCAACACTTTTGGGTTTATTAAGTCTTTTGCTCTTCTTATTTCATAGCTACATTAACATATTGTCAAAAAAATTTAAGTAATAAGGCAAATTAATTACGACATGCCGCTCATAGATAATTTAAAAAATTATTTAAGAGTGATTATGTAATGATCCATGTTAAGTGTGAGAGATTTTAACAAAGATTCCTCAACAAATTAAGTACCCATAATTATGGAATAACTAGAATTGTAAAAAAGCTATCATTGTGTATGATTTGGATTTTTTTAAATTTTTATGAAATAAGTACTACGTTTAGTATTTGGGGTTGTTTGTCTTATAGTGAACCATGTCCATTACCTAGTGAGTTTATTGAATGTTCACCATCATTGCTTGTTGTTTGGGTTGTTAAAATTTGTTTTCCTATTGATTAAGATCTATTACGTTAAAATATAATGTGAGTCCTTAGCTTCTAGAAAAACTTCTTGCTTGCTCAACGATTCTAGGATTTTTTAACCAAAATATAAAACACATTGAGAATCTCTTCTATGGATATATTGATTGAACCTAAGCTAAAATACTTTTTAGCATATCATCATACATCGAAATCACACCACACTTTTACCTCAAAATAAGTAGGGCCTAATTGGAGAACCTTTGCACCATTTATTTGGAGAATTAATATATGTTATTTTCTTTCATTTTCCCTTTAAATTATTTTAGATTTTGAGAAATTATGTTAGGTTATTTTTGGTTGTGCATTTAATGAGAACCATATGGTATAATGATGAAGGTTGAATAGGAACTTGAACATAATATTTTACCATAAAATATTTGTTAAATTTATCAGATAATGAAGTAACAATAGACACCAAGATGGAAATGTAAGTTAGATTTAGTTTGTAAAAGTAAGACATCACTATTTTATTGTTTGATAATGTCATGATCACTAACATTAGAAGCAGTTGATGTGGCCAATGTAAAAAATTGTTATTGTCTAGTAGAACAATGGCACATCATGTAATATGATGTACTATGAGATAAGGGAAATTATGAATGGAGATAAAACTACCTAATGCTTGTGCCATGTTAATTGCACTAATGTATAAACACAATAATATGGAATTAAAAGGTCAATCTAAGGTTATTCTATGCTCACAAAGGAATAAAGTTATGAATGAAACATGTATGTTAGTACAAGAAGAAAAATGTTTTATCTTTGATGACATAGGTGTTGGGAGAGCAATGGATGCATAGTGCAACTAGTGATGTCATATAAATATAATTAGTTCATAATTGTGTCACACTAAAGAATCATCTGATTATGAGATGAGAAATGTGCAATTAATGAGTCAAACATGTAAAAAAGGGTGATCATACCTTTATAATCAAAGAAATTATTTTGTGGTAAGAGAAGGTTTGGATCATCATATAGCAAAATATAGGTATGGTATTAGTACAATATTGAGAAGGTAACTAAACTGAGTTTTATGATCGAGTCACTTTGGATCAAAATTGCTAGGAACAACTTAAATAGTGGTGATTAAATTATGATCGATGATTTTTGACAATCTAATTAGCAAAGTCTAACACAAACTTTAGATCTTATTAAAATTAATTATGGGTTTGTGGCTATTTGCAAATAAGATACTTGACTTAATTAACCTAACGAACTCTAACCAATTTGTTTAGTGAATCCACAGATTTAAGTATGTTTAATTGATGTTATTTAAGTGTTGAGATGTTTCTTTGCTAGGATTTGGGAAAACGTAGTCATATCAGTAAGAAAGGAGACCAATCAATCCAAGCAAAGAGAAAAAGAAGAACTATCCATGAGTAAGATGATGAAGAAGGATCCTAAGACTTCAAAAAGGAAACATTTACCCTTAGAGATGCCATCTACTTGGATTATAAGGTAGGTTGAACATTAGGATTGAACAAGTAAATGTTGAAAATTTCTAAGTTAAACTAGTTGCTAATTTGATAAAGTTGTATGTGAATAATTGTGATCATTTATGACTTATCGTTATAATTCTAAATCCATCACAAGAAATAGGTAAAACACTTTTTTGCCATTTAAAACATAGCATAGCACACAATCTTTAGAATGACACTTGCAAAGCCAGCCAAACCTAAGAAATTCTCTTGTCCAAGTACCTTCTTACCTAGAACATGCTTGGGAAGCTTGAGACTGGTTTGGCTATGTCATGTGAGGTATGAAGTTAACCCCATAAGTGAGCTTCTACGGCTTCAGAGGTCAATATGGCCTTCATGTTTTAGTCTAGAGGAATGGAAGGGTTATATTTTAGGCCTTAAAATTAGTTTAGGTTTTTTAAGGTAATTATTAACAAGTGAAGAAAAAAGTTGTCTAAAAGAGCTAGGGCTGAGGATAGAATTTGAGAATATTTTACAATCTTATTACTGATTCTTACTTGAGTTTTAAATGGAGTTGTGGTGGTTAAGAAAACTTAATTAATGATACCTTATGTTTCTTATGCTTGGTTAGCATAAGAAAATAGGAAAGCTATTGTAGTTAAAAAATTAGATAAGTAATTGTATGGAATGCCTAGCTTTTAATGATGCTCATGATTTTGTTATGATGAAGAAATTGCTAGTAGAGGATCATATGCGTGGACTAAGCCCAATGCCACTTGAAGATTCATTTTGGATTATGTATAATGCCTTATAATAGTAAAGGTGTTAAAAAGAAGCTAAAAAGAAAGTAGGATGGCATTGGTTATGAATTGTAGATATATAATGCATTAATAAAGTGTTAATTATTATTGCAATGCTAGATAAACCATTGGCTTGACATGGTCTGTTAGGTAAGAAATTAAGTGACAATGATTAGGCTCTTAGTTCACTTGATGACACTCTAAATGTTATGTACAGGTTGTGCATGGCTCAAGAAAGGTTTGAATTTAAGGTGTAGTCATTATGGTTTGGATACAAAATGCAAAAGACCTTTGAAGACTAAATTAAGACTTATCTTGGAAAGATATATGTTTAAATTAGATTAAAGACTAATTATAGAAAGTATGGATGAGGGTACCATAGAAGATATAATCAAGATTTAAAGAAAACCTTAGGATACTTTGGTAAATGATGTTAACCTCAGACAATTTATGAAGGGTTTAGAAGAAATCTTTTGTTTCCTTAACTAACTGATGGATGATCTTAGATACTAGATTTGTAGTTGTAGAGATTTTAAATAATCTAGATAGTTGAATTCATTTTAAGAAATCCGTACTTATTTTATTCAAATATAAGGAAACCCTTATAATATTTAGATAATGATAGATATTTATTGGTATTATGTTGTTCACCTATGGATATGATTTTAATTTAGAAAACAAATTTATGTAGTTGACCTTTGATCTTGGATCCTTACAAATGAGATTGGTAAGTTAGATATTCATATTACATTAGTTTCGTGTTAACCACTTCACTTATTCCTTTACCTAATAAAAGGATTGCTAAATCATGTGTTAAGAGATTCTAGATATAGATAAGTACCATTTGTATTTTAGTCTTAAGAGGGAACAATATCACATTTTTTCTAATATGGAAAGAATGTTGTGCAAGGATATGTGTTAGGGAATTCGTATGCATATTGAGACTCTTAGAATTCTAAGAAGTTGGCCCATATTATTGACATAACTATTCTTGATGCTGGGTGGTATGATGTGATAACAATGCAAGTCTTTGTTTTTATTTTCTTATCTTTCTAATAGTATTATGTTAATGTGGAATACAATCATCCATTCATTTGTATGAAAAACTATAATATCAACTTGGCTATTTAGATAGAGGTATAATTGCTAAGCTTTCTATGTCTAGAGGAGATTATACATTACTCTTATAAATTGATGTTTATAATTCTTTATTACCACATTGGATAAAGTGACTAATGTTTCCTTTCTTTAGCTTCTTGGCTCACTCTAACATGTATGGTTTGCATTTCTAGGTAGTTAAGACTAATTTTGGAGTTATACATAAGATTATTAGAGTTAGTGCCCAGGATGGACAAATTTCTTCTTCCATTTATGATTTATAGTGGTGCCATTATTACGTCCATTCATGACAATACGTTCTACATGTTGATCGATAGTACACTATAATAGACTATATTTAGAAGTATATGATCATTTCAAGTTGGGCTTAGATTATGATGCCATTTAAGAATTTAACATTTATGAGTTTTATATTCTAAATTATCATTCTAAACATCTATGAGTTATATGACTATATTTTTTGGCATGTATGGTTACTTTTGTCAGAACAATAATGGATAATTACATTTAGTTATACTTGTGGGTGTTAAGAAAATGTTGGCAAAAACTCAACACTAATAAATTTGGTGTTAGAGCAAAGATTATAATTAGGCATATTTAGGCATAATAGGTTTAACGTTAATAACCTTGGGAGAGCAAGACATGAGAGTGCATTAGTTTTTTTTAAATAAATTGTACTACATAAGGCAAGCTTTACATTTCATTTTTTATTCAATTTAATGTTTGTTCAAAATTTGTCGTCATCTAATAGACATGAAAAAAAGTGAAAGGGCACAATTTGTTTCTACTAGCTAATTTAATTTGTGGTGCATGATCTTTCTATTTAATTAGATTAGATATTGAAGATAAATAGAAAAAAAATGCTGAAAAGGGCTTCAAGTACATTTCTTTTGGTCTGATTCTAAAGGAAGATGTTACATCTACTTGTAATACTATTATAATGATCCATCACAATATTGAAATGTCATATTATAATGATCTTATAGGTTGTACCATTATGACTGCACACATAGTTTATTGCAAGTTTGTTGTGTGTGCTCATTGGATGCTAGGTTGATTCAAGAGCAATGTCGTGCTATGAAGATGTGTAAGAATGAAAAGTTCGAAGCTTCAGGAAGGGTAATTGTACGATATGATATTAGGTAGGATAGTTATGGTATGATGATATATGGTTGATGCGTCATACCATCTAGAATACTTGAATGTATGGATGCAAAATTTCATCAAGTTTATTAAATGTTTGTATGATTTATGAATATTTTATGGTTTCTAAGTGATTGATTTAGGCATTTTTCTTATAGTTTTTGTGAGGTAATTCACAACACGATTTTGTTCATTGTTAATATAACACCATTGGATTATTGTTATTCCTATCACTTAACATATTTCTCAATCATGCTGGGTTACTTCCAAGGGATGCTTACCTTACCTTATACCATTTATCAGATTTCCTTATAGTACATCTAAGTGACAAGGTTAGTTAGGTACCTACTACTGGATATTTGTAGATTTAAGAGTAGTGATATTGCTTTTGCTTCTGTTATTGGTTTGTTACCTAGGAAATTGGAGAATGCCTTTATTATTTTGTCTTTATGTTAAAAAATAATTAAACCATAGACAGACAATGCTTTTTTACTATACATGAACCCATCAATGTAGACTTTAGACATTTTATCATGATGAAGAAACCATTTTATAACCTTGTAGGATTTATATTTTAGGAAAGTTTATGGAGTAACCAAAGGAAGGAGAACCTATTAGAGAGTAACCTATTTTATGGGCTAGCATTAGACACATTTATTTATATCTTTGTGGAATATTGTTAATACTACGCATATTCTCCAATATAAGCTTTGTCAACTTTTTAAGATGGGATAATTTGATTACAAGTTGGTTAAAGTGAAGATTCTTTATTTGGGCATGTAAATTAAAAATTTGAGTTTAGGTTATCAATTGTTAGTTTTAATTGATATAGTAATTAAGACATGGTTATTTTGAATTGTGTTTAAAAGAATGTTTCAATGAAAGCCTTGATTATTTCATGAACATTCATACAAAAAGTGTTCAATTTAGCATAAAAAATTGATTCATTATTAACATAATGCTTGATTTGAGGCATTACAATATTGTTTTCTAATTAAAAGAATGATATAATTAATAACTTTAAGGTTCTCTTCCCTTTATATGTTGCATGATAATTTTAGTGTGATTTTATTAGCATGCTTCTTTAAACTTTTGTGGTAGAACTGTATGTTAAATTTCCAATATACATGTATGATGATTTGGATAATGAAATGCATAATATGTTAAGATCAAACCATATAAAATTAAATGCCACTTTTTTTTGAAAATATTTTGTGGAAATCATTGACTAAAAGTATTAAAGAAAATAGAAAAGTCTTATTATTGTTAGGGGCTGATGCTATGTGGACAGTTATTTGAAAACACACGTGTTCATTTGCTAGGTTATTAGATCTAAAAATCCATTAAATAAGGAAATAAAATTTTATATTCACATGTTGATTTTTCTAAATGCTAATTTATATATAAAAAAGTGTGATGAACATATATTTTTAGTTTGAGCATCATAGTAAGTTGAGGACATATGCTTATGATTTTAAGACCATGTTAAGACTTGGTAAAATTCTATTTAATACAAATTGAAACTTATCCTTGGTCATGAACTTTTGAAGTGAATTTTAAAATGTAGCTAAACTTAAGAAATTCTTATGTGTCAAGCATCTCTTTGCATTGAATATTCTTAGGAAGCTCAAAACATGGCTTGGTTAAGTTATTTGAGTCATGGGCTTAAGCCCTTAAGTAAACTTAGATGGCATATAAAGAGAATACGACACTCAGTTTCTAGATGAAAAGCATGGAAGGGTTCAAGCTTCCACCTTTAAAGAAGGTTATGCTAGTTAAGATCATTGTTGGCTAGCAAAGCGAATTTTGTTACGACAATGAGCTCTAAAGCTATTGATAAGCTTTGATTAAAAAATTTTATTAAGTTTTTATTGTAATTTTTTTGTTGGCGTTAAACGAGATCGAAATTTCTTAGGAAAATCTAATTAATGTTACGTAATATTTGTAACACAAGGTCACCATAGGAAAGTGGAAAAACATTATAGCTATGACTTTTCATAAACATATGTATGCTAATCATTGGTTCAGGTTAGATTTATGATTTAGATAATCTTAAAGAAATAAGTAATAGAAGGTCTTAAGATTGGATTGAGGTTAATAACACTTGGTGAGCTTTTATGCATGTTGTGGATAAGGCCATCGTCTAGTAAAAAATTCTTTAAAAAGCTTCGAATAAAGTTAGGGAGCACAAGTTAATCCTTTAAATGTGTGAGGCTTAATGAAGGAGTCAAGAAAGTTTGTTTCACTAGATAGACCATTATCTTAATGTGATTCATTTTTTAGGACTATTAGGGACCCTGATTATGTTCTTAGGTAATGAGTCAACATCTTTGATTGTGACCTTGGGATGTGAGTAGCTTATGAGTGGCTTTCAAGGAAGACATAGTGGCATAAGTTGCCTACGAAGTATGAGTGTCTCTAGTTCAATTGTTGTTATCTTAGATTGTGTTGTTGCAGCATCAAATTGGATAATACAAGAAAGGGTAAACACCGATGATATGGATTCAAGTGGAAATTATATGGGTAAAAAAATAATTAGTGAAGTTCTTAAAAATAATTTATTATGGAAAAGAATAAGTATAGGAAAGGTGGACAAAGCTACCTTAGATGACTGATTTAGGCTTTTTATGAGACAGCAATGTTCCAAGATAATTGATAGTAACCCTTAACATTTTAGTGAGTGCTCGAAAAAAAATATAAGTGGTCTCAATTAAAGGATAAATAACTTTAGATTATTGATAAAGGATTGAGGGAGCATTAAATACTCGAGATATTTTAGTTGAGATATTGAAATCCTAACTTCCATGATTCAAGTTTGAGGAAACAATAAAAATGTTTTCATAGTAATAAATAATGATTAGCATGATGTCATTTGTCATGAAAATGATTTTTATTTAGATAACAAATGCATTTAATGGAGCATAAATCATGATGATTTGCAATGACATATGTATGGTTTGTAGTACATGTGGTTATTAAGGACTCTAAGAACTTTGACACATTAGCCCATATAATGACATTACCATCTCTAATGTTAGATCAATGATGTGATTAGTGTTCTAGACCTTGCTTTCACCCACTTTGTTTAGTGAGAGTACCAAATTAAAGGTGGAACACTATAAGCCTAATTATTAGCAAATTGGTTTTTGCAAAGACGAAATGTATATTGATATTTATAAAACAATAAAAGCTAGAATCAACTTATGGAGTTTATCTCCCATTTTAGTTGCACATGTTTTTTTGATATAGAAATAGATTGGATTGATCACACACAACACATTCATGTAAAACAAGCTTGGTAGTAGCATTTCATCACTCATTCAAAATTTGCTCATTGGTGGTTCTTCTTCTACCCTTTAGCTTCTCACTATTCAATTTCTTATCTATTCTAATGAATTAGGTTTCTAAAAGGTAAATTAAGATACATACTAATACTTAAATAAGGTAGGCTATTTATGTATAGGACAAGGCATTTACTTAAAAAATTAGCTTGGGCTTTCTTGGGCAATTAAGTAAAGCAACTCACTCATAAACATTCATTAGCCCATAACCCCACTTAAAAAGATGCATGGCTAAGAAAGCCACGCTAACAGTATAATCAAAAGAACAAAATCATAATGTGACAAAATTTATCAAAGTCATTTCCTTTCTTTATATATTAAAGGCCACTAACTATAATTTCTTTGACCAAAAGCAACTCAACTATAAAAACAAGTTCATTCAATTACTTTTTATTATAGTAGTTCTACACCTATACCATATGGTACATTTATCAAAATCTTATTTTACTAACAAAAATTTCCTTTATCATAATTGTATGATCTAATATTTGGACATATTTTATAGATACACTGAATATACATTTCTTACATCTTGTCTTAACTGATGGTACTGAAATAATATCACCAAGCATATTAAGCAATCTTTAGCTCACTAGCCACAAATCTTTGGACTTCAAATATTTTCCTTATAACATTGTCCTAATTGTACGATCCAATTATTTGTTTCTATATGATCATAGTGTTACACAGACCAAACTATATCTTTCACAAGAATGCACTTACGTGCAAAAGTAATATGCTTATTATAATCACATGTTAGCTCTATATTACTAGAAGTTATCATATGATGTGCTATAGTTATATTATATGATACTAACTTTTTAAAGTAGTAGTAGGTGAAGCAACTAATAGCAATTCTTATCGCATGATCATACTATAAAATAGCAATATTGTACTCGTATAAGAAAACTTTTCTTTACACATACATCTTAAATACATTTTATATCTGATTGATTGTATGAATAGCCAAAAATTTACAATATAATATTCATACTTGAGCACCCTTTGAGGTATCACCACCCGTCACATCATAGAACCTTTCGCCATTACATTATAAGGCTCCCATCAATTCCAGGACTTGTATCAACTTTTCCTAATTATTAAAACTTTCAATGTTTTTTATCAATAATATGAGAGAAAAATGACATGTATGGGTTAGCCAAAAGGGATGTGTAATAATGTCTCCATCTTAATTGGGATTTTAACATCAAAATCTAGGAAACAACCTTGCCCATTTGCAAAGATCTTTACTTTCCACTTTGAATTAGCATCTTGTTGATCCAAGCCATTAAAAAGGGCATAGATGGAGGTATACTTAGACTTTTCTTTATCTAATACTAAACTCAAAAATATTGATAGACTATACCAAAAAGGATACATCTACTTATAACTACGATCCTTATGCTAGGCTTAAACATTTTATAAAGGATATTGTACATATTTCAACAAATTGGATACATGAACAATATCACGTATCACAATTAGAGCCTTGAGCAACAAAAGTATATATATACCAATGATTTCATCCTTTCCACAATTTGTTAAGATCCAATATACTTGGGCTCCAACTTGGAAGACTTTGAAAATCTTAGTAGTCCTTAGATTGTATAGCTATAAAGAAATCAAGTCCTTAATATGAAAATGACATAATATATATTTTTCTGACTTGGTTCTTCATTTGATGATTTCTCATCACCTACACCACCTATTTATTTAGGAATCTCCTTAATAGGAACTTCCACAAATTTAAGCCCAAAAGCCTACCTAGCCTTAGCCTCTTCCTAATGCAATGGAAACCTACAACATTGGCTATGTATGGCCTCAAAACTATTATGGATTGTTTGTTATTGGTATACATAAATTCCATAAATGGTAAATTCCTAAACCTATTTGACTAGTAAGATTTTCATACTATGCCTTCAAGAAATTTTCAACAAAATTATCCTCTTAATTGTCCATCAGCATAGGAGAGTAAAACTATACTAAATCTAGAGTAATTATCATTACTTGTTGCAAAAGATTACTAAACTAGGATGTAAGCTTTATGTCTTGGCCTAAAATTATCACTCCAGGCACCACTATCAAAGTGACCTCAATTCATCCAACCAATTATCATTGATACTAAATGGGCTAAGTTGAGCTATTAAAAACTATATCACCTCAACTAATCCTGAATTTAACGAAAATTCAAACTTACCCTCTCTTCTTTTCTTTTTCTCATAAACATGGATCTAATGATCAGGCATGTACTAAAAGCATCAGCTACTAAATTTCTCTTGCTTGTGTTGTGTTTTCTATCTGGACCATATCTTTTTGAGTTCTAACAAGAGTTGTCACCTAAACTAATGCTCTTATTAGAGATATATTTAAGACACATGTAGTTCATAAAGATTTTAACCTAAACCCCATAAAAGTAATGCCTTAAATTTTTAAGGGTAAAGGTATTAGCATCCAACTCCAAGTCATGGATAAAGTAGTTTTAGTGATGACATAACTAATTAGATGGATAATCTATACCACAACCATCTTACATAATAATAGCCCCTAATCCAACATGTGTTGCATCCATGATGACATGATAAGTGCTACCTTACTATAATAAGGTGAATAATATAAATAAACTCAATTTTATTAACTCTTCAATGGCCTAAACACCCTAAATAGACAAAATGTAAACTACACCTTCTCTTGTTCACTGACTAAGTGATGTAACAACCATGGAAAAATGGGTAAACTTGTAAAATTTTCTCCCAAAGAACAAGAAATGACGAATCTTTTATTTGATAGTAAATCTTTAAAAATTAGTAATAGCTTGTATCTTGTTTGGATCCTCTACATTCCCATCACAACTAATAACATGTTTAAGAGATGTCATTGAATCTAGTAAAAATAAGCTATTTTTGAAATTAACAATGTTGCTTGACCCTAACCAACTCCAGCACAATGAATAATTACTTAGCTTGTTGATGAATATTCTTGGAATGGTTGCTTCTTTATTAACACCATTAATGTTCCTATGTAGCACAATTTGCCTTCTATATCCAAGACCCATATAGTTGTATCTAGCATTTTCATTTACTTTTCAAGCACCTCTACGTCCTATCAAGGATCTTATATCTTTAAACTTGATTTTGTGGATGGTCTCTATGACACTTCCTAATAAGCCATGATAGAATTGGCGCAAATTTGTTAGTATAGTTAGCTTTCCTTGCTCTTTTGTGACCACGAAATATAGTAGACCTTTCTTTTTGGGGAAGAATCATAATCCTTCCTCTTCCTAAATTCATGATGTGCATCTATCTGATGTTCTACCAAATCCTAAATTGGCATGTTAAACCTAATCCTTATATTTAGTGAAATGCATCACCAATAAATGCCTCTTAAGGCATGGCCTTTGACCTACCATGAAAATTTCATAATGGTAATGCTTTCTTGTCACATGCTCAGACACATGTGTGATATGTAATACGAATCATGAAACATAACATGTAATTCTGACCCAACCCTATCAGATTTATGACAACTCCCTCCTACACTAAGCCTGGCCAACTTTGGCATAATGTATTCACTAAAAGAAAGAACGAAATCATCCCAACATATATGACTATTTGGGGTATCCCAAAACATTATATATCAGGCACACGACACAGTGGCTACCTCACCTTCTAAAAGCAAGTCTATAAGTGCAGCATTTCACTAATTTCCCAACCTACTGCATCCAAAAACTCATGAACATCGGATAAAAAATAATCGGCAATTGTTAAATTAGTCATACCTACTAATACCCATATCCTTTATTGCATACAAACTTATATGAAATGTTCCCTTTGGGACTCAAGCTATTTTTTTGTTAACATAGCCTAAGATGGTTGGTCAAACATGGGCTCTCCTTTCGCTTGGCCCCTACCCATCAAGTCTCACAATGTAGTTCTCTGTTCGTTACCATCTTAGTTAAAGGAAAGGTAACATACCACATTGCTTAAAGAAGAAACCAAAACACATGAGTAATATTTAATCAATTATGATGTCTTAATTTGATTCACTAGAAAGGAAGACTACATATGTTGATGGTTTCATAGATCTTAAAACATAATGTAGGTCTAGATGAGGGTGTTCAATTGATACCTTGACTTTCTTCTAAATGTGAAACTTCCTTTGGCACTAATTAAAGTTTTAATGGAACTTCTTTCAATCCATTTCCTTAAGAGAGCAGCTCTTTATTTCCAACATTATCAATTGAAAACCCTCTCAAAGTGGATGCAATAACGATCAACCAAACTTGGGCATAGATTCCAATGGTCTAAATGGACGTGGATTTAGCTAATAATTAACATACTAAAATTAAAATATACAAAAAATGAGACAACAATAATGGATTTTAGTAAAAATATTTAATATGATAGCCTTCCTAAATATTTCTAATGTTATTACAAGTAAGGTCATTACATATATCATTGCTAGTATAATAAAACCATAAAAAATCCACCACAAATGTTAGCTAAGCAAGAGATTCCCATTAGCTACATAAACAAATTCTTCCCAATCATATGTTGGATGATAAATTGTACTAGCAGGCCAAAGGACAGCAGTATTAAATTGAAACAAGACCAAAAGTTGTGTACAAAAATGCAATCAATTATTGAATCCGTTGTATATATTCTTCCATAAATTAGAGGAAAATTTTAGTAAGCATGGTAGAAGTCAATGAAGTACTTACTACATAAAATAGAGCTCAATTAAAGCAATAAAAATACACTTATTAATTTGATTAATGATGATTTTAGCTTATTAAGGAAATTTCAGAGATTAAGTAGATAAGAGGTTTTAGTTTTAGATTCTAAAACATCATAATGCCAAGTTCATCATTTGCAAGATCTTCAAATATTAAAAAATGTTAGTGAAGGATATGAAGAAACAACCATGTGTTTATGCCATTTCTAATATAAAGATGAAGACTTTGCTCTCTTCTTGAGTTGGTAGGCATATAAAAGATAGAGTATTGTTTAGGGAAAAACAAACCATCGCAATGGAAATAAAAAAGCACATGAATTACCTAAATGGATGATTATGTAATAAAAAATCACTAACATCCACATATAGAACATAGCTATAGTAGTGAATAAAAGTTTAGTTAGTTAGTTAAAGAATCTTATTAAACAAACAATTTGCCTAGATCCATATATGGAACACAAGGAAAGAATGATTCAATATGTTAGAAAGTTTCTACATTAAGACTGTGAAGGAAATAAGTCAAATAAAAACGGATCCCTTGAAAGAAAGATTTTTCTTGCTTGGTCTTACTTGATGAAATTTAGTTAACTTAACTTTTGGTAAAACATCAAGCTTGAAAAAGTTTTTCAAATTACTTATTCATTTATGACAAGATCTCAAACACTAAAAAACACTCTTTGACACAGTCTCATCGAAAGTTTTGAGAACTCCAATTTTGTCATGAATAATTAGAATAGATTTTAATGTTGTTGAAACACTAATTAGTATGAGGGTCATTACACTCCTATTTTGAAAGAAATTCCAAGATGTTTTGGAATTCATTCATAAGTGTGGCATTATTTAACTTCTGTTTTCTTTAAATAATTTTTCCTAGACTATTAATTCGAAAAAAAGTGGGCCTAAGAAAGTGCTAACATTGTGTTGGTGAATCAAGATTTGTTGATCAACTTGATATCGGTATAATTCAGTTTGTTGTGAGAACAAGTTCATATCATACACCAAAGCTTGAACAATTTCTTAAGGATTCTCCTTCAATAAAAAATAATTCAATTTTAGAGCATGTTGTGGGAGTGCCATCCATTCATCATATTTTCAAAAGTAATTGAACATTTCCAATTGCTATAGAATGAAAGGTCTTACTTTTAAGTTCAAATGGCTAAAATATTGTGCAATGGAATGGAAGAAAACAACATTTGAAAATATATTTGATAAAATTAAGCTACCTAATGAACATGTTAAACTTAAGGAAATTCAATTTTAATCTTCTTTAAATATGGAAGTAATGATAGAGCTAACAATGACTCATGAGACCCTCCTTGATGTTGTCCTAAAAGAAGAAAATTATTAGCATCAAAAGTCCAGTATTGAATGATTCAAAGAAGGTAAAAGGAATAAGAAAATTCTTTCATTCCTTAGTAAAAGAAAAAATATCTAAACTAATAACTAAAAACATAAAGGAATCTAATTGTATTTTTGTACAACAAGTAGATAAAAATTACTAAATCCATATTTTTACATTTTGATAAATTATGCAAGTTTGTAAACTTTATGAGAATGATTCTATGTATAGCTTCATCCTTTCTTTACTATAAGTTTAAGATAATCTGCTATTTATTAAGAAAACCTCAAAGGAAATTAAACATATCAATTTTAAATGTGCCACCAAAGGATAATTACAATCCATATTTTACATGATTGTATAGACATTATGGGAATGTCTGAAACATCTAAATAAATCTCTAACAGAAACCTTTTTCTAATTATCAAAAATAAAAACAAAAACATTTTTAGTGATTTTAGGACAATTAATTTGTGCATTTTTATTAAATATTTTCTTACTTAATAGTTGACTGTTGGAATTTAAAAAATTCTCCTTATCTCCTTAGAAAAATTTTGATTTGTTAAAAGAAAAGGAGAAAATGAATAATGTTGCTCTTACATATGAATTGATTACCACAATAAATTAGAAAGTAAGAAGAAATAATTGCTTTATTAAAGTTAATCATGAAAGTTGTTTCAATTATAAATCATACAAATTTCAAAACAAGGTTCTAATAAGGTTCAACTTTATTGACGATTTTATTATAATAATCATGACTGTTCTATGTAGTACATAGAATTCTAGATATCATCAATGGCTAGCCGAATGGCTATTTTAAAATCACTCAGGGGGTTAAGAAAGCTAATCCAATCTCGCCCTTACATCATACTGATGATAGAAGTTTTTAGGTGAGAGTTTTACAAGCTCATTAATCAAGGTATTGTTCTACATTATGGCCAACCTAGTTCTTATCCAATGGTATCTCCTTTAAGTTTTTAAAATAGAAAAATAATCTTTATCGATAAGAACTTAAATTTTCAGTATTTACAACAGTCTTATACACTTTCAAAAGATATTAATTTTACACATGAAACATCACAAAATAAAATTTATTAGTGAGAAAGAAAACAACAAAGATATGTGAGAGGAATCGACAGAAATCTTAGCTTCCAAAGAACTAAATGCATCAAAACCTATATGGGTTGCCCCCTTTCATTGGTGGAAAGACAATTCATTTTCAATACCTAATTGAAAAATTAATAACAGGGAGGTCAGTTGTAAGAAAGTGTTGTTCACTTTGGGAGAAAGAGTTATTCTTATGAAATAACTTCTAAATTCAATATCAATATACTCTTTAATTGTAATAAATTATCATGCAGTTATAATACATAGAATTGAAGAGTCTATAAACAATTTTCTATTGGAGATTTATGTTGTGGTATTGAACCCTAAACATGATGCTTTGTTTGACAATAACAAATCCTAAGTACATTCAATAAATTTTGTTGAGCTAATTTTCATATTTTAAATAATTGATGTTAACTTTTAATGGTGAACTTAAAGAACAAGTGTGGAAAATGTGAAATCAGATCAAGACCATCTTCGCTAGAGTAGTAAACCACCAAAAGATTTATTTTGAGTTTTTTAGAAAATTCACTATTATTTTGATTAGAATGATTATCTTGATTAAAAGTATCCTAGGAAGGAAAGAAAAATTAAGTTTTATTTAAATTAATGTTCTTAAAAAAGTTTAAATTGAGAAGCTTTAATCATGTTTTCTTGATTATCAAAAATATCATTTCATTCTTGAAGATAAATTTAAAAATCATCATTCAATAACTTTTTACAAAAAATATATTATAAAAATAAAAAACTAAGTAGTAATTAAGTAATAAGAAAAAAACTCTAATTTTCCTAAATGCCATCACAACAATTTCTTTTGAAAACTCAGTTCTTTATAGTAATAGGTGAAAACATACTTGACTAACTCTAAACTGAATGAACCAAATAAGGAAGCAAACCCTAGTAATTGGATAACTTTGAAGCATAAGTAGGGTGTTGAACACAAGTATTCATAATTCATATCTATGATGTGCAACTAAACTCACCTTCCTTATTTGTGTGGCTAACTTTCAAATTGTGGGAGTGATTTTTACAAGTCCATTAGCCACTTTAAATATGGTAATTCATTAGCCATTTGACCACATAATATCATTATCACATGTTATGAAATGAATACATGTTTAAGATCAAGGTCAAGCTATTTAACGATGATTATGATCTAATGGTTCAAATCAAATCTTTTTTTCCAAATAGTGTCACCACAAAATTAGCCATCCAATCACATAGTTTTCATGATTGAATAGTAAAAATTCCTTCAATCATATGGCTCCCTACATAATTTCTATTTTTGACATTATTTGTGACTTGTTAGAATGATTACTTAAAAATTCCAGGTTTATAAATAAAAAAACATATATCAGCTTCTATTTAATTAATGAAGTAATGGCTCTTTTTTTTATTGTCTAGATACTTTTATTTGTGACAAAAGTTCTATAAATAAGAGTTTTGTTTAGCATAATTGATTATTAAAATTTCGAAGAAAATTTGGTGTACTCTAAAAACAATTTCAAGTCTTTCCTACTATTAAAGAGTAATTATAGGAGCCATCACACAAATTAGAAGAATGTTGGCCTGCCGAGAGTGCCCTACCTTAAAACATTTGTAGAAGTAATGTCAACATTTTTAGTAAAATTCAATTGAAAACTTCTCTCAATGAAATCATTGTAGCCAAGCTAGATGAAAGAAAAATAAATGAAATCAGGAAAAAATTCACCATATCTGGCACATGGAAACATATGGAAATGACAAATGATATGACCTTGAACCATAGTAAATTTTTGAAGCAAGTGAGAAACAACTACAAGACTCTCGTAGTCGATTGAAACTTCAACACTTGATTAGCTTAGGAAGCAACCAAAATTAATTTACTAATATTACCATCTACAAACAAGAATCTTTAACTCAAAATGGTTATAGAAATCTCTACTTTGATATATAGAAAATTAAAAAAATTGTTGTCATTCTACCATTGCTTAGGAAAGCTCAAGATACAGATGTCATTAAAATTCATTCATCGTTGAAAGGAAGACTCAATGGATCATTCATTTGTCACCTGTTACAAAGAAAGTAAGCTATGGTCTACATTGAAAAATAGTTTTTACATAAAAAAGGCTAATTTAACGAAGACAATTTTCATATTATCATAGCATAGCAAGCAATGCAATAGCAATTCTACTAAAAGAGAGGACATTCAATTCCTTTATCTAATCATATGTTTGGGCATATGGAAGGATATAAATTTAAAAACTCATGAAAAAACCATGAAGTAGTATACATAATTCTCTACACTGTTATCATCAAAGGTTATAACATCATTTGCTACTTTCCACTCACTTAGACTGCTTAAGTAATTACCTAATAGGTCCACCATGGTTTGGCTCTTCCATACATGTTCCAAAAATATAGAAGGTACAAAGTTCTAAAATGGTCACTCTTTCTAGCTCAAATTCCTAAACTCATCATTAATGGATTCACTTAGAGAAATAAATGGTTTGGTACCTATGGTGGAATTATTCAGAAATGTAAAGGCAAAATAATAAAGGCCATCTCCAATTTTGTTAGTGTTAAATCAATAATATAATCAAAACGAATATCACCACACTTAAGTCTACAAATGTATAATAGTAGAGGTCTAGTTAACCTTGTTATTGAGATGTACTTTAAGGAAATCTGATAAATGATACAAGGTAAGGTGAATCCCTTGAAAGCCACTTAGCATGATTGGGCAAATATGCTAAGAGATGGGAACAACAATAATCTTTTGGTGTTATATTGAAAAAGAAGAAAATGGTGTGTTGAATTAGCTTACAAAAAAAATAAAAAAAACCTTTAAAATAGCCACTTGTGATTTATAATATATTGCCAAATACTACAAGTCATTTAGAAAACTTGTTGAAATTGATCATCCATTCACGCACTCATCTTAAAAGGTATGATGCAAAAATATTTTGAAATACACTTGTATGATGTCTTACATTTGCATATTTTGACTTACTGAAAACTGATAGTATCATTAAACTATTCAAAGTACCTAATGTTCATATAGTTAGAGTTTCATCCATGACAATACATTCTATTACTACATAAACAAAAAACACCAATATTTCACAATAGCACAACAATCTTATAGTCATTATAACAATCGCCTAAAGTTTATGAATGTGTGCCAGGCTATGATTCATAAATATAGAAATGAAAAGGTCCACTTATCACCTTTTTTTATTTAAAAAAGGGCATCAACATACTGCAACTAAGCTTTAGAGGCATCAGATAGATAAATCCTACCATTAGCCTCAATATTCGCCTTTGAACTATCCCACTTCATATCACACCTAACAAGTAGCCTTCAGGAAGCCTTGCACTACTCATTCTTAAAGGCCTTCATACCACCGCTTGAATCAACAAAGCATCAAACACGTTTGCTCAATGAAGTTGAAATCAACTTAAGTGTACTATCATAATGGTGCATCCTATAAGAACATTCTAGTGTGTTATTTCCATTTTCTGATGGTACATTGGCAAGTTATGAAACTATTCTTACATTTCAATAGGCAAGGACAATTCCAACATCTTGTTACCACATAGTTGTATCACTATTAGATGTAACACCCTACTTTAGAATTAGAGCAAAGTAATGTATTCAAGCCCATTTTTAGCATTTTTTTTCTATTGCTCCTCAACACCTCATCTAATCAAACTGAGGCATTTAACACCACAATTGAATAAGCTAGCGAAAAGAAATTGAACCTTTCACTACATTGATAAAAGTTAATTTTGATAGAACTTAGAAAGAACATTTACTCGAATCAAGCAATGAAATATAATGCTTTCTTTATGCAATAAATATTATTTACAAAAATATCTTGTGCACTCTCATGTCGTACTCTCACCAACATATTAAGCCAAAACTTATTTTCTTAAATATACCTTAATTATAGTCCAGACTCTATTACTAAATCACTTAGACTTGATTTTTGACCAATTATTTTTGATTACTTGTGCAATTGAATTAAATAATACTTTATTTTCCTAAAAAATGGTTACCATAAATGTGGGAAAATAATCATATAACTCATAGATATTTAGAACTACAATCCAAAATATTAAACTCATAAATGTCAATTGCTTAAATAATTAGATAGTCTATTTCCAAATAAATATTATCATGTGCATCTAGATACTAAAAACCAAAAATAGTTATTTGTTATAGTCTAATGTCCATTAATATAAAGAAGTTATTGTCATTAATGGAAATATAAACTAATGTACTATAAATCATAGATCAAAGAAGACATTCATCAAACAATAGTATTAACTCTAATAATCTTAAGTCTATCCTTGCAATTACTAATAACTACCCAAAAATGCAAAACATTTTAGGGAAAGTGAGCTAGGAAACTAAATAAAGAAATGTGTAATGAAGAGCTATAAGCATCAATCTTTAAAAGCAATTTGTAATTATCACTAGACATAAAAGCTCAGTAATTGTATTGCTATCTACTATGTTAAGTTGATACAAGAGATATAACAAAATGGATGATTGTGTTCAACAATGATTTCATGCTCTTCCCAAGAGAAGAAAATAACATGGTCTTGCATTCTTATTACAACATATCACTTAGCATATGGCATGGAAATGCAAATTATATGAGCCAACCTCTTAGGTTTCTAGACGTCTTCAATATGCACACGTATTCCTTAACTAATCTGAATGATCATTGTTTCCTTATGAGAGAAAATGTGAAAATATATCTTCATAAGAAACACTTAGCACACAATGTAGCATTCATCATGCAAGGCTAAGAAACAATTTGAAGTACTTACTGTCGTGCTAAAGGATTAAAAATATCTAACTTAGTGATCTCCTTTGCAAGGGCCCAAGATCTAAGGTCCAATACATACATTCATTTTCTAAATTAAAAGCATATTCATAACCTAATGAAATCATAATAACAATTATCTATCGTTGTCTAAACATTATTAGGGTTTCCTTAAACTCAAATGATATATGGATTCTGAATATCAATTTAGTTGTTTAGATTATTTATTGTTTCAACATCCCTAACTCCACTATTTTTTATTAGCCATCCCAAATTAAGACAACATAGGGATTCTTTCAACCATTAATAATTGTTTAAGGTTTCTATCAAATACCTTGATACTTTATGGTTTACCATAAATCCTAAATCAATCTTTCAAGATACCCTTACCCATCTTTTTAAAAGATAGCCCTTGTCCTGATTGTCTTGGACACTTCACAAAGCTTCATTTCCATTTAGTTTCTATTTAAAGAAACAATATTGGCTTATACACTTAGATGCAGTAACAAATGTAATAAAATAACCACATAGTTTGGGTCTATTATGCCTTACAACCAAACCATAATGACTAAACCTTTCTTAAAGGACTTACTTAAGCCACACACATCCCTCAAATGAACATTTAGGGTGTCATTTAGTGGCTTATGAGCCCAGTAAAATTCACTTAATTTCTTGCCCAATAAACCATGAGAACCCAATAGTTTGTGAAACATTACAAAAAAGAAGAGCTACTTATCAAAACATTATATATGTCAAATGGATTACCTTACCCCTCTTACCTTCTTCCAAGAATTTTATTGAGAGCTTTACTAACACAAAGTAGTATCCATAAAATTAATAATGGCTCACCAAGTGGTATTGCACTTAGTTCAATTGAAAGAACTTCTATTGTCAATGTTCTAAGCATGAAGAAAATCTTAAACTTAAGCAAAAGATTGGCATACTTCACATTTATTTATCTAAATTCTTAACTAGTATTTTTTCCTATTTTCTTATGTTAACCAAGCCTTAGAAACTTAAGGAATCATTGTTTAAGTTTTCTTAATCAACTCAAACCCACTTAAAACAAAACTAGGAATCAGTAATTAGATCTAAACAATGTTTTCTATTCAATGTTTATCTATAATCCTAGCTCTTTAAGATCCAACCTACTTCCCTTTATTAGCCAACAACTACCTTATGAAAGCTAAATGTCTTTTAAGCCACAAAATTGAGTCCATCTATGCCTCCTGGCAAAATAATGAGGGCTTCACTCAAGGACTTAAACCATGTCACACATCACTTGACAAAACCATGTCTCAAGCTTCCCAAGTATGTAATCAGTAAGGAAGCACATCAATAGGAGAATTTCCGAAGTTTGGCTAACTTTACAAATGTAATGCTAAAGTTTGTGGTCTAAGCTAAGTTTCAATTTGTTGAATTTTTTTACCTATTTTTTGAAAATGATTTAGAATTATAAGAATATGTCAAAAATATGTTATGGTCATCTGCTTAAAAACATAAATTCATCATGCATAAACTGAGATGTCACATAATACATATAGATTACAACATAGCAAAAATAAAAATTCATGGAATTCAATTTTTCTTTAACATAAAGTCTCGATTCTAACAACTTATAAAATTAACCTATAAGGATGTAAATCAACATTCAAAAAGCATGAAGTCTTAGCAATAATAAGAATAATCTATATTCATTAGCTTTTTGTTATTGAGGATTTCAACAATACAATTTCAAAAATCACAAGGAGTTAACTTTTACATGTTTTAGACAAAAAGTGCCAAGGATTCACTCTAACTGAATCAACAATATTTCATATGTTAAATTTGAATGACATATCTAGAATGGGTAAAGAAGCACACTTATAAATCATGCTAGAATTGTAATGTTAATTACAAAGACATGACATCCTCAATGAACTTAATTTTACCAGGATTTTAATTATGAACCCATACTATCATTCCTAAGTTAAGGAGTTATGAAAAACATGAATCAATGATTCTGAGCAAAAAGACTCTTTTTGCATTCATATTCATTAAGTGAATAAGGCATTCCTAACAAGTATTCATATAAACATAATTATATATAGTCATGTTTCAATTAGGCAAGAAATAATAATAAAAAATATTTTCTAAATTTAACTTCTCAATTTACATATATGCTAATAACTAATCTCAACATTAGCATACAATCATAATATCTAATCTTACATGCTTGGGAAAGAATCTATCAAAGAATATTGTTGGTTTTATCAATATTTCAAAATGCGAATAATAAAAAGTCTAATACATGCTCATGAAAAGTCTTCCAAGTCATAGGTCACGAATAGAGCTTGACATATTAGGCATATATTCAGAAGTCATAGCATAATTTTTTTAAGTTCGACGAACATAATGGACTTGATGGATAATTGAATATTCTAGCAAAACTTCAAGTTAAGAAATATGAATTTATCACTTAAGCACAAATTTAAAGAAGATATAATTGAACATAGCTTAATTAAATTTATCTATCCTTCTTAAATTCTTAAAAAATGAGGTAGTGTTTAACATATGTTAACACATTTTGATCACAATTATTTGCATACAACTTTATCAAATTTGCAATTTATTTTCCTTAAAAATAATTCAGATTTACTTGTATAATCCTAAGGTTCAACCTTCCTTGTAATCCAAGTAGGGGACTTCTCAATGGGTAATGTTTTAGTCTTTGAAAACATGGAACACTTATTTGTCATCTTGCTCATTGAAAGTTTTATTCTTTCTCCTAACTTCTCTTGATTGGCTTTCTTTCTTGCTCATATGAGATGGCTTTCCTAAAACCTAACAAAGAAACATCTAAATAGTTAGATAATTTCAACTAAACATCTTTACTAAAAAAACCATAAGAAATAAAGTATTTTTAAAATAAACATAAAAAAGAGCACTTAATTGAGTAAAGTTATTCAAATTGAGTGCAACAAATTTTCTTTCAACTCAATCACACATCATATTAAATTGCCTCAAATGGTCGACACAAATATGGAGAAATAATCCTAAAATATTTTTTAGTTTTAGACACACACACACACACACACACACACACACACATATACATATATATATATATATATATATATATATATATATATATATATATATATATATATATATATATTTATATAAAAGCACCTTAAGAGGAATTGAGGAAATGTAATATTAAAAATTCAATGCAACATGAATGGCACACAATAAAAGATTTAGCATTACATAGTAATATAACGAAGTCAAAATAAAAAATCTAAAGTCATGTAATAAATTATTTAGGAAAGGTTTATTTGAATACATTAACAAAATATCATTGATCATGAATCTTGTACGAATCAAATTGTCTAGTAAAGCTTACAAAAATTGTAGAAAATTCAAAAATTCAAAAATATAATTTTTTAAATAGAAAAATCTCCCTGAGATCAATCCAACAAAATGGTTTCATTTCCATTGAATCTCAATTTGAATTACTAAGATTTATTAAATAAATAAACATAGGTAACACTAATTTATTATTTTAATATTAACTATACTTATATTAATGATGAAAAATTATAAATTGAATCTTTGTGATGCAACAAATCAAAGAGACCTAATTGCCATAGGATAGGAGATATAGAGTTACATAGTAGTATAATAAATAAAATAAAAAATACATCAAGAAATACAAATAATTAAATGGTAAAGTTCAATTCCAAAGGAATGAATAAAGATATTTAATAAACGAAGCAAAAATCATAGCAGATTAAATAGTAGAAAATATCAAAGCAAACATTTAACAGAGTGCATTGAGATGAGTCCAAAAATGTTTGCTTCAATTCCATATGGCCTTAACAATAATTATTTCAAATTCTAATGGTAAATAGGTATAAATGTGATTAAGCTATTATTTTAATTTTTAGTAAATTTAAATTTATGTTGTAATCTAATAAATTTAGACAAAGTAAGATAATCAGACTAAAGTAAAATAAATGTTACATAATAATAGATTTACCATTGTATACTAAGATAATGAAATTAAAGCAAAAAAGTAGAATATATTGTATAAATGTTAAATAGGGCTTTCCAGCTTACTTCAAATTTAATATTTAAAGGTGTTACATAGAATTGCCTTACAATCTTGTAAAGCATCTTGATGATATAAATCTTTTTTCAAGGCTTATTTTATAATTTTTTTATATAACAATGTAACTAAAAATCTCCTCACATGTGACCTTTAAACCTCTTTGAAGTTTTTATATTTTGTACCTTAAATTTATCTCATTCATGCTTCTAGTTTTGTTAGTTAATGTTAAAATATTTATTTATTATTATTTGCATGTATATATTTTTATAATACATAAAAATTTTGAAAGAGGCTTAATTGATGAGCTACATCTAACAATATTTTTAAATATTTCTATACATTTGTTTATAAGTTTTCTCAGGACTTACTAGTTATTTTGATATTTACCAGATTCATTGATTAAATATGCTACATTATGTATCCTTATTATATTGGAATGCAATTTCTATATGCAAAATATCTCATTTGGTCAAACAATTCTCTTTCATTTGGTTATATTACAAAATAACTTCAACTCGTTCCTCATATGAACTTAAAATCATCTTGATTTGGGTAATTCTCAATAATTTATTATTTAATATGCTTATTTAACTTGTTAATTCATTGAAAGTTTAAGTGATATCCAATAAGAACAAAACATGCATCATTGGACTTATTTTAATTAACTCTATCCAAATAAATATTCATTTCTTCTTTAAGTTATATCTTTTATTTCTTTTGCATGTCGTATGAGTCTTTTTGATTTGTACCTAATTTCACGATTGAAGATGCAACACTTCGTCTTCTTAGTATCTAAGAATGAAAAGTACCTATACAATTTATCTCATTTCTTAAATTTTTTACTTTTTTGGTTTTATTATTATATAACTCTAAATCATGTCATGTATGACATTTATATCATTTTTATTTTGTTGTGTTACATTGCTTTATTTATCTTGTTTAGTGATAAAATATATTTAGGAATTATAAAACTAATAATTGATTATATTTGTGTCTAATATTTTAATAGTTCAAAATAATTCTAAATAAAGTTAGATCAAGATAAAAACAACTTCATTAGACTCATCCTGAAGAGCTATAATAAATTAACTATGCTTTTCTATATTTTAAATTTATAGTTTCTTAGAAGTTTGATATTTTTTATGAGGCATTTTGATTCATACTTTTTGTCTGTCAAGGGTGTCGCACTTGATCACCATTGTATCTTAGAATCCACCTTTACAGAAAAATTTATCCTATTTCTTTAAATTTTTTGCATTTTTTGTTAACTTACAAGGAAACTCTAGTTCTCTTATCACATTACGATTACATTTTTTTATTTCGTTATATGATGTCACTTCAATAAATTCCATCTTTAACATGACCATTTATTTAATTAATATTAAAATAATAAAACATTATCAATTATTTTTTTATTTTTTCAATAATTTGTAGTAATTTGAAATGACATCCAATTGACAAGAGATAAATGTTGTTTTAATCATCTCTAAGAGCTATATACAATTAAATATCATTCTTCAAAATATTTTTTATATAAAGTTTTTGTATGCTTTATAAGAAATTTTTATTCTTACCTGCTTTGATGATTAAGGATGTCACACTCGATCCCTTTAGTGACTCGTAGATCAATTTTTAATTAAAATTTAACTAATTCTATCAAATGTTTTGATTTAATTTGACCATATTTCTGTTCAACTCTAAATTTCTTCTCCTTTGAACTTTAAATCACATTAATTTGGTTATATTATTTTTCTTTAATTTAGATCTTTTTAATTATAATATAGGTTACATAAAATTAAAAAAAAGATGTTTATTGTTTAAGCATATTTTCTTCTGTAATTAACAGTTATAGCCCCCACAAAAATAAAACAAATGTCATTGGACTTATCTTAATGGGCTCTATATCTTTAAATTATTTTTTATTTATTTTTAATTATTGTTTTATGTCTTTCGCAATTTTTTATGAGGGATTATGATTTGTACCATATTTGAAGATTGAGGATGTCACATGTAATTTAATTAGTGTTTTTGAATGCAACTTTTGCGTAAACTTTTAATCATTTACTCAAATTATTTCTTTGACTTTTTTATATTATTATGCTACACAAAATTTCCTTTCATGTGCAATTTACATAGCCGATATTTAGTTGATTTACATTACTTAATTTTATCTCAAAAAGATTTAATATAAATATTTACTTAATACAAAAAAGTAATTTATTTTTATGTGCTTATTTATTGTTATAATTGTAATAATACTATTTTTTGGTACAATAGCGGCAAATCAAGCATCATTAGATTCGCATTGTTCATTTTTGTCTAATGAAATATTGATTTTTTTTATTTTTCCAAATCATATATTTTCAAAGGATTTGGCCTTTTTTATGAGTAATTTCATTTTGTACCTTATTTTACAACTGTGTTGGTCAGACTCAATCCAATTGCATGGAATGAAATTTTCCAAAAATAATTAATTTTTTTTAAATTGTTTCTTTTTTTTTGTTATGATACATTCTTTCAACTTATTTTATTTTAGGTTAGCATATATATATATATATTTATATATATGCTTTAATATTAAATAACAATTTGTTATTAGTATGTTCATTTATATTTGTAAATTGCAATATTTCCATGCCAAGTATGATCAAGAAAGAAAACGTCATTGTACTTTTAACAAGGAGCTCTATATTATTAAATATTCTTTTTTTTAATTTTAAAATGTTTTATTTTCTTAGGCTTTCGTAAAATTTATAAGTCATTTCAATTCATACCTAATTTGATGTTCAAGGATTTTACAATTGATTTACCTAGCCTGTTAAATTACAACTCTTCAAAAACATTTTTCACTTTTTTTTTTAAATTTTTTGCAACTATTTTGTTACATTACTATGAAACCCTTATTCATGTCTCGATTTACGCCGCCTTAATTTTATTTTATTTTATTGCTTCATTTTTTTGTGTTCCAACATAAACAACTTTTTAAATAATATCAAGATAATATTTTATTAATAATTATGTACATTTATTTCTTTAATTCATGCTAATTCCAACAAAAGTTTAGTTGAGATGGAAGAATCTCAATTACGTACATCACGATGATATCTACCCATTTAAATTTTCATTTCAATAATTTAAAATATTTTATTTTCTAAGGTTCGTCATAATTTATAAGACATTTAAATTTAGTTTTTGTTTGATGGTCATGAATGTTAAACTTAATATCCTTAGTATCTTAGAATTAAATGTTCTTTTTTTTTCAAAATTTTCACTTTTGTTTGATTATATTACATTTAAATTCTAAATCACTTATCATTTAAGCTTTACATCTGTTAATAATATTATATTACATTATTTTTATTTATCACATTAAAAATTTTAAATATATTTGTTAAATATTAAATGATAATTTATATTTATTTATCATTATTTATTTTTTGAAATTACAAGAATTCCAAACAAGGTCAAATAGAGATGAAACAAATGTCATAACTCGCTCATCTCCATGTCCTCTATTTAATTAGATGATCATTTTTTATTTTTTTAAATTTTTTTATTTTAATTATTTTTTTCATGCTTTGATAGATAATATGATTCATAGAGGACATTATGTTTGAGGATATTATGCTCAATCTCCATGTTATCTAAAAATTAGAATTTTTTTTAAAAAAATAGTTTCTATGATTTTGTTATATTATTATGAAATTACAATTTTCCTCTCATATGACCTTTTTATCAATTTTATTTTGTTATGTTTTGTTACTTTTATTTTTCTTATTTCAACTTTAGTATGTATTTATGGAATACTCAAATAATTATTTGTTTCCATTTAAACATTTTTATTTTGCTAATTAATTGTAATTACAATGGTGGGATGATTAGGATGAAAAAAATCATTAGTCCCATGTCAATGAGCTCTGTTAATTAAATACTTATTTTTGCAATTTTAAATTTTTTAGGGTATTGCACTATTGATGAGGAATTTTGGTTCATAAGATTTTTAATGATTGACGTTGTTACTATCAATCTCCTTAGTATATTGAAATGAAACTCTTCTATACAATTTATAATATTTTTAAAAGTTACATTTCAATTTGGTTATAAAGATATGTGATTCTAAATTTCTTCTTATGTGACCATTACAATGGTTAGATTTATTTATATTATTTTACTTCAATTTGTCTTATCTCTACATTAGTACACATTGATTGAATATTAAAATAATAATTTTCTACTATTTATGCTTATTTTCTATCATATTTCATAATAATTTCCAATAAGGTGTGCTTTGGATGAAAAAATTATTTGCAACTATGCCTCAAATAGCTCTATCCAATTAAATATATATTTTTTAATATTTTTAATATTTTGTCATATTTTTTAAATGTTGTATGATGTAGTTGGGTTTGTACCTTATCTTACGATTGAGAATATTGCACCTGATCTCTTTAGTATCTTGGAATGAAAGTTTCTAACAGTATTTATCTCTCCCTTTTAGAAAACTACATTAATTTAATTATATTATTATTTAGCTATAATTTTCCTCACATATGATTCTTACCTCATTTTAATTCTCTTATATTGCATTACCTCAATTAATATAATTTGAGATTTAATAAAAATTTACTTAATATTATAATCATAATTTATTATTATTGTTGAATAATATTTAATTTTTCAATTCAAGATAATTCCAAAGAAAAATTGATTGAAATTAAAAAAAAATTTCGAACTCACCTTAATGAGTATAATCCAAAGAAATGATCATTTTCATATTTTTCATATTTTTCATATTTTTTATTTTTTAATATCTCGACACATTTTACATTTCTTTCCAATTCATACTTGATTTGATAAATGATGATGTTACACTAAATCTCCTAAGTGTCATGAAATAAAACATTTTTCTATTAATTTATCTCATTTGCACAACTTTTCAGATAAGATTTTATTATATTACCTTGCCTAAATTTATCACATTTTAGTTTTATCATATTTTCACTTATTATTAACATAATAACTTCTTATTATTTTTAAATTGTTTTTGTTAATTCCTAATAATTTCAAGCTTGGTATGATTGAGACAAAACAAATCCAAAGGGAGTCATCTCAAAGGGCTCAATCTAAATAATATTTATCTTTATATTTTTTTATGAAAATTCTTAGATTTTCAAATGCTTTATGGCATATTTTGATTCATTAATGACATGATGATCGACAATGTTACAGTAGATCTTTTTAGTATCTATAAACTTCATACTATTTCTTAATTTCTATAAACTTTATAAAATTTCTTCAACTTTTTTGCTTTGTTTTGATATACTATAAGGTAATTCTGAATCTCCACCACATGACATTAACATCACTTTTATTTGGTCATATTATATTGCATCAATTTTACCTCATGCTACTTTAATTTATATTTGCATAATTTAAAAATAATATTTTACCTTTTTTCTTATTTGCTTTGGTAACTCTCAAGAAGTTCAAAATAAGATAAATCAAACATCATCTGGTTGGTGTAAGAAAATGGAATTAAATGCTCTATTTTTTATATTTTAAAATATTTCTTTGATAGAGTATAGCAAACATCATCAGGCATTTCATTTCATATTTGATTAGAATATTGAGGATATTTTACTATTTCTTTTATGTCTTAAAATGGTGCTTAATAGTAAAATTTATCTTATTTCTTTAAAGTTTGGCTTTGATTTCGATGTATTACTATATAACTCTAAATCTCAACTTATGTTACCCAAACTTTATTTTTTTGTACATTATATTATTTCAATTTATCCTATTTCAACAATAATGTATATTTACTTCATACAAAAATGATATTTTAATATTATTTTTTATTATTTATTTTTTTTCATTTCATAGTAATTCTAATGATGTTTCAATATATAAGAAAAAAAAATTAGTTACATTAATCTTGAATAGCTCTATCTAACTAAATATTCTTTTTGAATAATTTTTTATTTTTTATTTTATATTATTTTTTCTTGTGCTATTTGTCATTTCATTTTCTAATGTTTTCGATGATCAAGAATGTTACTCATGATTTGCTTAATTTCTTATAATGAATCTCTCTTATACAATTTGTCTATTTTTCAAAAATTTTGCTTTGATTTGATTACATAAATGTGTCTTTGTAAATCTCATCTCTTATGAATTTTACATCACTTTGATTAGGTTACATTATGTTATTTCATCTTATCTAATTTTAACTTTAATACATATTTAATTAATATGAAAAGGTAAATTATTATTTTTATTTTAATCCAATTTAGTTTTTGAATTCACAAGAACTCTAGAGGAGGTCTGCTCGAGCATGAATAGTCATCGTTGGGTTCTTCATAATTTTTCCTATATAATTAAATATTTATTTCAATTATAAAGGAATAATAATAAATTATAATATTAATATTTATTATATATATAAATATATATTGAAATTAAAATTACATAAATTGAAGCAATGTAATATAATATAATTAAACTTTTTTATTGCTTAAAGTAGAGTAAAGTTATCATTTTACATTAATACATCCAAATCAAAGTGGAAACTTAAGAGAAACAAAGGATAGCATGTGCAATACCATTGATCATCAAACTATACTAGAATCAAAATTACTTTTAAATCATGCCCAAAATATAGAAAAAAGTATTAACAAATATTAGAATTCATATTTAATTTGATATAGTTCACCAATACTAGTCCAATGATATGTATTTGTCTCGATTGGACATCATTTTAAATTTTTTTCACTTACCAAACAAAATAAGCACAAGCAAATAATAAATTACTGTTTTAATAATAGATAAACATATCTTAAAGTTCAAATTAAGTTAATTGAAGAAATGTATTAGAACTAAATAAAATTTTGGTATAGAGTACTTGATAAGACATTTGGAGATTCAAATAAATATAACTAAAAAGAGGAAAATATAAAAGATTGACAAATTATAAGGGAAATGTGCTCTTTAATACAAGCCCAACGAATCTCATCTCCTCCATTAGTGCTTGTTTCAAATTACTACAAATTATAAAAGTAATTAAATATAAAAAACAACTAATTATATTAATGTTGAGTAAAAATATATTAAATTTGAAAGTAGATAAATTGAGATAATGTAATGCAACCAAATGAAGGTGATGTAAAGGACACGTGAAGGAGGATTAGTATTTCACAGTAATCAATCAAAATGAATGCAAAACATTTGAAGAAATGACATAAATTGTATTGGAATATTGCATGCCAAGATGATAAAAATGTCGAGTGTAACCACCTCAATCTTCAAATATTGTACAAATAAAAATATGCAAAAAATCATGCCAAACTCCAATAAAATTAGGTATTAAAGGATATAATAAAATAAATGTTTAACAAATAAAGTTCAACGAGATGATTGTAACGATGCTTATTTCATATCGATCTCACCTTGTTTGGAATTACTATGAATTACAAATATAAAAATAAATAAATAAGAAAACTTATTATTTTAATATAAATTAAAAATATTAAAGCACTAATATTATAACTTAAAACAACTAAATATAACCAAATAAAAACAATGTAAAGCTCACAAGAGAAAAGAATTGTAGCCTTGTCCTAATATAACAAACTCTAAGCAAAAACTTTGAAAGATAAGATCTATTCTACAGTAATGTTGCATTCCAAACTACAAAGGAGATTCACACTGACATCTGGTATCATCAAGTCTAGTATGAAATAAAATATTTTTAAAATGAGCAAAAATAAGAAAAATAAAACATAATAATATAAAAATGAATATTAAGTTATATATGGATCGTTGAGTTTAGTCCAACAATGTTTCTTTCGTTTGGATTAGACCTTGTTAGGAATAAATTACTATGAATTACAAATTTAAGTTGGCACAAATAAAAAAATAATTATTTTAAACAGAAGTACGTACATATTAAAGATAAAATAATGTAGCTTCGAGCAATTTAATATAAAGAAAACTAAGTGAGGTCAAGGTCGCATTATAGAAAATTTTGAGTTCCATAGAAATAAAGAAAATAAAAGCAAAACTTTTGATGAAATGAGAAATTTTTAATAGAGAGATTTTATTTTAATAGAAAGAAAATATATTATGAAAACATAAATAAGAAAAATAAACCCTATAAGTGTTATATGAGAGATTAATTAGAGTTTTAGAATAATATAACCAACAAAAATATAACATTTGAGGAAATTAGTTAAATTATATGAGAAAGTTTTTTCCTACAATGCTATGGTGATTGACTACAATATTTTAGGCCATTAGATCAAGTTCTAAACATTTAATTGAATAAATCTTGTTAAGACAAGGTCAATAGCATTCATATTGACTCCATTAGACCATATTCAGAAGTACTCAAATTACAAAAGTAATTAAACAAAATAAAAAAATAATTAATTTAATATTAAATAAATTTATATTAAAGTTGAAATGAGTTAAATTTAAGAAACATAATGTTACCAAAAAAAAGTGATGAAAATATTGCACAAGTGGAGAATTAGATTTTGACTGTAATACATCTAATCAAAGAAAAACGTTTATAGAAATCTGATAAAATATATAGAATAGTAGAAATCCAAGATATGGAGAAGATCAAGTGCAACCTCCTCAATCCTAAAATTGGGTAGGAATCTTCATAAAGCATTGGATAGAGATTGTTAAATATAATCCAACGACCTTTGTTTCATCTGAAAATAAATAAATAAATAATAATTAATTATTATTATTATTATAATACTAAGAAAATATATGTTGTAGATAAAATAAGATAGTTGAAGTAATATAATATAACCACATCAAGTAAATATAAAGGTGACATGAGATGAAGTTTAAATTACATATTAATGCAACCAAATCATACCAAAAAATTTTAATTAATGAGATAAATATTATGGAAATTTTTGGAGACCATGATATTAAGGAGATTTATTGTAATGTGCATGTTTGTCAAATAAGGTACAAATCAATATACCTTATAAAGCATGCAAAAACTTGAAAAATAAAGAAATATAAAAATCATTATTTAATTAATAAAGGTTGTCAAAAATAATCTAATGATATTTGTTTCTTCTCCATTATAGTTTTTTGGAATTACTATAATTTATAAAACAAATCGTTATAAAAAATAATAATTTTTATTTTAATGCTAACCAAATATAAATCTAAGTTGAAATAAGACAAATTAATGTGATATAAAAAAACAAAATAGAAGTGATATAAATCTCATATCATACAAGAATTATAATTTCATTATAACATACCAAAACAAAATCAAATGCCTTAATGAAATAAGATTAATTATACTAGAAAGTTGCATTATAAGATACTAAATAAATAGAGTATCACATTCTCATTTACAAAATTATGTCTAAAGAGCAAACTTTTATAGAAAATGCAATACTCTAGAAATTTTAGTGTTAAAAAAATATTTAATTGATAAAGCTCATTAGTTGTGTCCAAAAACATTTCTTTCCACTTTATTAAATATAAATATATTAAAGCTAAAATTAGGTGAGCTGAACAAATATACCAGAACAAAATGAATTTGAGATAAGGGTTACATGAGTAGGGTTATAAATTCTTTATGATAAAAACAACTGTAAGAAAAAAAAGCATTCAAAAACAATAAAGTGATCGGTTAGAGAATTTAAAAAAAATATTTAAAAATAGAAAAATAAATGTATAACTAGGTAGACCTTATTGATATGAGTCGATTGACAAATACTTTGCTCCATTGAACCTCGTCTGGAATTACTAGAAATCATCAATTAAAATAAGAATTAATAGAAATAAATTTTTTTTAATATTTAGTAAATATATAATATAGAAAAAATGACAAAATTTTAACTATTGCATTATAAGGAAAAAATGATAATTTTATAGATTGTGTAGAAAAGTTGCATTATAAGATAATATAAAGAGCAAGTATAACATGCTTAATCAACAAATGAACTAAAAATCAAAATATCTCATAAATCAAGCAAAATTTCTTGGAAATTTAATACAAAGAATATAATAAAGAATTTTGAATTGACTAGAACTCTTCAAGGTGATGGCAATAATTTTTACTTCATTTCGCCCAAACCTCATTCGGAATAACTATTAATTATTTGTAAAAGCAATAAAAAATATTGGTAATTTACTATATTAATGATAAACACATAAGAAATAAAGCTTAACTGAGATAACATAAAGCAATGCAATACAACAAAGTAAAAGTAATGTAAAGGTAGCAAAACAACAATTTTAGATCTAGCAGAAGATTCTCGAATGTCAAATTATGTATGACTATACTTTGTTTTGAATAACTACAAATAACCAATGTAAAATGCGTAATAATAATGGCTTGCATTTTCTATTATCAAGTAAATATATATTAAAGCAAAAAAAAGAGAAAAATTTAACAACTATAACATAACCAAATAAAGGCAATACAAAGATCACAAAACTAGAGATTTAGAATTATATAACAATAAAAGAAAATTAAAGGCAAAAATATTCTAAACAACGAAAAAAATATTTAATTGGAAAGAGCTCATTGAGTTATGTTCAACATCTATTTTGTTCTAACGGGACATCGTTAGGAATTATTATGAATTTTTAATATAAAAAATAATAATTAAAGGAAAATTATTATTTTAATATTAAGTTAAAACATATGAAAGAGAAAAAAAGATCAGTTAAAGCATTACAATAAAATAAAATCAAAGATAAGTCAATGCCACTTACGTGAATACTTAGAGTTGAATGATAATATTACAAAATTTTTCATAAAACTCTAAAAAACCATGGAAAATAAAATATTTAAAAAACATCAATATGAAGATTTAGTTAGATAGAACACATTGATATGAGTCCAATAATGCTTGTTTATCCTACATTGGATCTCATTTCAAATTACGTCAATTTACAAAATCTATTAAGCAAAAATAATAATAAATCAATGTCTTAATATTAAGTGAATAAGTATTAAAATTGAAGTGACTTGAATTAAGGCATTATAATTCAACTAAATCAAAGAAATTTAAAGGTCATTTGAAAGGAGGAAAGTTGAAGAATATATATACACATGAAAGTTAAGCATTTGAAGAAAATAAATAATCTATGGGGAAAATAGCATAACAATATACTTGGTGAACGAGTGTAACATTTCTTATTGTCAAATATCATATAAACAAAAATTTCTAATAAATCATCCCAAATTATTTGGAAAAAACATTTAAAAATAGAGAAATAAATATACAATTAGAGTGAGGTCATTAAGATGACTCCAACAAAATTTACTTCATGGACATTAGACCTCATTTGGAATTACCATGAATTATTAATATCAATAAGCACAAGTAATAATAAATGATTTTTCTAAATAGTAAAAATTATATTAAAGAAATAAATGACAGAAAATGAAGCAATATATTATAAAAAAATAAAAGCATAAAATTTAAAATGTGATAAATTGTGAGGAAAAGTTGCTTTCAATAATACTGAGAAGATTGAGTGTAATACACTCAATCATCAAATTAGGTGAAAAAAAATACAATTATAGAGCTAATCGAGATGAGCCAACGATATTTGTTTTGCCTTAATATGTCATCATTCGAAATAAATGTTAATTACAAAACTAAACAAGCATAAGCAATGATAAATAATTTTTTTATTTTTAAAAAATTATATGTTAAACATGAAGTAAAATAAATTGATCTAATGATGAAATGAGAGGAAAATTCGAGTTTCTTTGTAATATATTCAAATAAATGCAAAACATTTCATGAAATTTAATAAATTATGTGAGAAAGTTGTATGCAATGATACTAAGAAAGCAAGTGTAAAGCTCTTGATTATCAAATCAATTTCAAATTTAAATATATTACAAATAAAATTAAATTCATCAAATAAAAATATTTTAAAATATAAAAAAAATATTTAATTCGCTGAAGCTCATCAAGATGTGTCCAATAATATTTGATTTGTCTTAATCAGTCATCTTTTAGAATACTTTTTATTATGAAAGTTAACAAGAATAAATAATAGTAAATTATTATTTAATTATAAAATAAATATATAAAAAAGCATAATTAAGATATAAAAGGAACATGAAATAGCTAAACAAAAGTGTTGAAATGGTTACATGACATTTGAATTTTATTTTTGTAGTAATATAACCAAATAAAAAGAAACCTTTTGTAAAATAAGACAAATTATATGGGATAATCACATAACAATAACACCCTTGATCATGAAATTAGGTGCAAATAAAATTATCTTTTAAAAGATGCCATAATGATATAATATAAAAAACTTAAAAATATGAAAATAATTATTTAATTTGATAAAGCTCCTTTAGACAAACCAAAGTCAGCATGATATGATAATTATAGTTTAATAGTAAAATATCTTAATCTAACCAAAAACTTTAAAAATATGCTATTAATTATATGAGTTGCTTCCCATAATACAAAAGACATCAAGTGTAGCATTCTCAATTATTAAATCTTTTACAAAAAAATTATTTGTCAAAATGTGCACAAATCTTAGATAATAAAATATTTAAAAATGAAAAATTTTATGTTTAATTGGATGGAGCTCCTTTAGTCTAATGCAGTAATGTTGGTTTCATCTAGATCAAGCCTCATTAAGTACTACTATGACTACCAATTTAAATAGGCATAGATAAAAATAAATTGTTATTTTTAGAATAAGTAAATACATACTAAAGTAGAAATAAGGTAAATTGAAACAATGTAACATAACAAAATTAAAGGCACATAAAGGTCATATAAGAGAAGATTTAGAGTTACATAGTAATATAACAAAATCAAAGTGACAAAATAGAAGAAATGAGAAACAATTATACAAAAATACTTTAAGCCAAGATATTACGGAGAATGAGCATAACATTCATGATAATCAGAATTGTTTGAATTGAAATTCCTTCTAAAGCTTCCCAATACACCACCAAATAAAATATTAAAAAACTAATATTTACTTATATGGAGCTCATTAATATGAATATAACAACATTTGTTTTACCCAAATCAAATGTTGTTTAGAACTATTACTAATTATCAAATTAATTAAACATAAATAAAATAATTTATCATTTTAAATTTACATGAATACATGTTAAAGTTTATATGAGATAAGTTGAATCAATGTACTATAGCCTAATCAAAGTGATGTAAAAATGAAATTAGAAGTGAATCAAAGTTTTGTAGTAATATATCCAAATTAGTGCAAAAACATTTAAGAAAATAAAATAAATTGTGAGGGAATTGTTCATTCTATGACACCTAATTGATCAAGTAAAACATTCTCGAGCATTAAATAAGGAAGAATCAAAATATCCCATAAAGAGACTATAAAACCTAAAAAATAAAATATTTAAAAAAAATTAAAATATTAATATATGTAATTTGATAGAGCTAAACATGATGAATCCAATTATGTTTACTTCTTCTTAAATATACCTTGTTTAGAATTTTTTTGAAACCCAAACGCAAATAGGAAAAAAAAAATTATTTTTTTAAGTTAAACAAGCAAACATTAATGCTAAATTTAAATGAATTGCAACTTTGTAATATAACCAAATCAAGGTGATGTAAAGGTCACACGAGAGGAGATTAAGAGTATCATAGAAATTTAAAAAAATCAAAGCAAAAAATTTGAATTAATAAGATAACTATTACGTGAATGTTTTATTCCACGATGTAATGGATATAATGTGTAGTGTTCTCGATCATCAAAATTGGTATGAATCGTATTGTTTTGTAAAACATGCAAAGGTTATAGAAAATTACATATTTAAAAAAATGGAAATGAATATTTGATGTGATAGAGCTCAATAAGATGAGTTCGATGTGATTTATTTCATCACCATAACACAATTTTTGGAATCACTTTAAATTATAATATGAACTGACAATTTATATAATAAATTATTATTTTAATATTAAGTAAATAAAATTAAATTTGAAAGGAGGTAAATTAATGAAATGTGATATAATTGAATGAATGATAGGAAAAAAGTGAAATTACTAAGAATAAGTGAAAAATTAAAAATGTTAAATTCTTATTTTAGTAATAAGTGAAAAATTATTAATGCTAAAAATTGATAAGTTGAGGCAATGTAATATTGCAAAATGAAAATAACATAAGAATCACATTGGAGGAGAATTTGGGTTTCACAGCAGTATATACCATTTAAAAAAAAAGTTGAAGAAAAAAAATTATAGAAAATTTACATTCATAGAGAGTAGCACAATGGACATCCATAACCATCATATCACGAATGAATCAAAATGTCTCGTAAAGAATGCAAAAACCCAAGAAACTAAGCTATTTTAAAGTATAAAAATATTTATTTATTTATAGATGATTGCAATGAAACTACAACATGTTTTTTTTAATTGAATGGACCTAGTCTAAACTTACTGTAAATTACCAAAGTAAACAAACACAAATAATAATAAATTAATATTTTTAATATTAAATAAATATATATTAAAGCTAAAATGATAGAAATCAAAGTAATAAAACATACACAAATCAGAATTATGTAAAGGTCAAGCAAACAAAGACTTAGTCTCATATTATAATATCAAAAACTTAAAGTGAAAAATGTGAATTAATGAGATCAATAAATCAAAAAATTTGAACTTTATCATATTATAGAGATTGAGTGTAACATTCTCCAACGTCAAATCAGGTATTATTGAAATGTATCATTATGTAGCCCAAAATGCTACAAGATAAAATGATTAAAAAAATATAAAAATGGATATATAATTTAATAAAACTCATTAAGACAATTGAAATTTTGTGTCGTCTCCAAAGGCCATTATTTGGAATTACTACAAATTAAATAATTAAATTAGATAAATAAAATAAACTATTATTTTAACATTAAGTAAATAAATATGACATAAAAAATAAGACAAAATAAAGTATTGTAATATAACTAAACCAAAATAATGTAAAGTACACACAAGAGGAGATTTAGTATTACATAGTGATATACTAAAATCATGGAGAAATGAGGAAATGAGTGAACTTGTTTGAGAAACTTGATTCGATGATGCTAAACCTCAATAGTTAGATGAAATACGATTCAAAATATCTCAAAAATTAATATTTAATTGGATAGAGCTCGTTAAGGCTATTCCAATGATGCATGCTTCATCTTCATATTACTAAATTTGAGGTTACAATAATCTACCAAAGAAAATAAATGTAAATGACAACAAATCATTACTTTTAATATTATGTATATATATATAAAAGATGAAATGGGATCAATTAATGAAATATAATATGAACAAATAAAATGATTTAAGGGTCACAATGTAGGAGACTTAAAGTTACATAACAATATAAGTAAATTAAAGTAAAAACAGTTTGAAAAATTGAAACACTATATTAGAAAATGGCATTCCAAGATAATTAAGAGAACGAATGTAATAACCATGTTGGTAAACTCAAGTATAAATTGAAATGAATTATAAACATAACAAAGTAAGAAAATAATATATTTTTAAATATGAAAGTAAAAATTTTATTAGATATAGCTCTTTTAGAAAGTGCGAAGGCATTCGCATCATCTTTTATTATTATTAAATAAATCGAAATTAATGTGGAAATGAGTTAAATTTAAACAACATAAAATAAAATCAAAGACATGTAATAAACTCAGTAGATAAGAATTGGGGTGACAAAATAATAAATATAAATCAAAATAAAAAAATTGAAGAAATGAAATAAATTGTGTGGGAACATTGTTGTTTGTTTTTCGAAGGAGAAAGAGTGTATCATCATTGATCATTAAACGTAGATAAAAATGAAATGTCTTATTAAAAATGCACTTATTCTAGAAAACAAGACTTTTTGAGAAAAATAAAAATGATGGTTTAATTACCGATAGCTCACTAAGATGTGTGCAACAATGTTTGTTTTTTCTCAATTGAACCTCATTTAGAATTCTTAAGAATTACAAAATTTTAAAAGCACAAATAATGACAATGTATAATATTATTTCACTAAAACTATAGTAAAGTAGAAATGAGATAAATGAAAGAATTATAATATAACAAAACTGATGAATAGGTCACATAAAAGAAAAAAAAATAATAGTTTCATAGTAATGTGACCAAATAATAACATAAAATATGAAGAACTTAAGTAAATTGTAGTAGAAAACTTTATTTCAAGATATTAACTTGGTCGAGAGTGACATCCTAGATCGCTAAATCATACATGAATCAAAATATTATTTAAAGTGTGCAGAACTTTCAAAAATTAAATATTTAAAAGAATATAAAAAATGAATACAATATTGAAAAGAGCTTTGCAAGATTAGTTTGATGACTTTTGTTTCTCATAAATGGGACCTAATTTGTAATAATATAAATTAAAAAAATAAAATCATTAATTAAAAAAAATATTATTTTAGTATTAAACTAATATATTTTAAAACTCTCATAAGTAAATTTAAGAAAAAAGGAAAATAAATGCAGTAGGACACGATGTAAGTGATTTAGAATTACTCTTTAATAGAACCTATTAAAACACAAAAATTTGAAGAAATAATATAAATTATCTAAAAAAGTTATATTATAAATTATTTAGGAGAAAGAGTGTAGCATCCTCAACAATGAAATAGACTAAAAATTAAAATATGTCATAAAACATGCAACCATAAAAAATAAAATATTTACAAAATATAGAAATGATTATTTAAATAAATAGAGCATGTTGAGGGGAGTTAAACAACATTTTGTGTCAACTCTATGAGGATTTTTTTGGAATACTAAAAATTAAAAAGTAAATAAACATAAATAATAATAAATTAATATTTCAATTTATAGTAAATATATATTAAAGTTAAAAAATTAAAATTTTACAAATTAAATATAACAAAATCAAATCGATGTATAGGTCACATGAGAAAAGAATTATTACTCCATAAAAACTTGACCAAAAGAAAGAAAAATATTCAAAGAATAATACTAAAGAGATAGAGGAAAACATCATCAAAGGCCAAATATGTAACAAATCAAAACGCTCAATAAGCTATGAAAAAATATTAGAAAATTAAATAACAAAAATATTATCTTTTAATTTTATAGAGATCATCTAGTCTAGTCTAGTGATTCTTTTCATCCCCATTGGAACTTATTTCGTATTACTATGAATTAAAAAATTATCACACATACATAATAACAAATTATTATATTAAAATAAAGTAAATATTTATTTAAATTAAAATGATATAAATTAATGGATTGTATATAACTAAATAAATATAATAAAATGAAAGAAAAGCACTTGAAGGAATGAGATAAATAATACAGAAAAACGACATAAAAAATATTGTTATACTAAGTTGTAACATCCACAATCAATAATGTATGTACGAATACAAATATCTTGTAATAATCGTATTTTTAAATTAATTATTTAATTATAAAGTTATTCAAGATGTGTCTGATGACATCTTTTTCTTCATTGGACCTCGTTATCAATTAAAATTAATTATGAAAAGCAATAAACATCAACAGAAGAAGGAAATAATTAGAGGAATGAGATAAATTGTATGGAAAAGCTATATTCCATCATACTAAATATCGAATAAGCTACAAATAAAAACGATTCGTGAGATATTCAAAAACACAAGAAAATAAATTATTTATCGTAAAAGTAAACATTTTTGAGATAGAGCTCATTAATATGACTAAAACGACATTTCTTTAGTATTGATTGAGCCACATATGGAATTACTATTAATCAACAAGGAAATTGGCATAACTAAGGATAAAATATTATTTAAATATTAAGTAAAGCTTTATTAATTTTCAAATGGGAGAAAATAAAGAAAAATAATATAACAAAATGAAAGCAATGTGCACGTTGCACGAGTGGAGATTTTGAGCTACATTATAATATAACAAAATAAAAGAAAAATATTTGAAGAAATAATATAAATTATGTAAGGAAGTTGCATTTTTAAATACCTTGGAGATTGAATGTAACACCTTTGATAGTCAAATTATTTAAAAATCACAAGTTATTCCACAACTATAAAAACAAATATAATTAAACATATAAAATAAATATTTAATTAGTTAGACCTATCAAGAATTGTGTAGTGATGGTCATTTTATCTAGAGTAATCAAAGTTTTGAATTATTGTGAATTATTGAAGTAAATACGCATAAATAATATTGATAATATTATTTGGTAAATTTATATAAAAACTAAAGTGTTGTAGTTTGAAGCAATGTAATATAGTCAAATAATAGCAATCTAATGGTCAAATGTGAGAGAATAAGAGTTTCATAGTGACAAAACAATCAAAGTGAAAATTTGAAGAGATGTGATCTTCTATGAAAGAATGTTACAGTCCAAACTACTAAGAAGATTGAGTATAATATTCTTGTTTATAAAATCAATTATAAAACAAAAATATCTCATTGACTATTCTAAATCTCTAGAAATAAAATATTTAAAAATATCAAAATGAATATTTTGCTACGTGGAGGTCACAGAATAAAGTCCAATGATATTTGTTTTATACATTATGCCACGTGGGGAATTACTAAATATTGCTAAAGTAAATAAAAAAATAAATATACATTATTAGTTTTTATGTTAAGAAGACATATATTAAAACTGAAAAAAAATTAAGCTTCTTAAATGTCACATTATAAAAGAGTTAGAGTTACAAAGAAACATAACAAAATGATAGGAAAATATTTAAAACAATGACAAATTATTAAAAAAATTTTTAGGAAAAACTGAAGAGATTGAATGCAACATCCTCAATTATGAAATGAAGATAAAATCAAAAAACAAATAAAGCATGCAAAAACCATTGAAAATAAAAAGTTCATATAAATAAAAAAAAATGTTTAACTAATTCAGCTCATTGAGATGAGTCCAACAATATTTTTCTTGAACCAACCAGAGCTTAGTTATATATTATAGTGACTTACAAGAAAATTTGTAATTGAAAATAATCAATTATTACATCAATATTAAGTATATGTATATTTTGGCTTAGAAAATTTAAATTGAAATAATGTAACATAACAAAATCAAAGACATATAAATGTCAGAGGATGCAAGAGTTTGAGATACATACTAATAGAAGATAATGAAACAAAAAACTTAGAGGAAAGAGATAAATTATATAAGAAAGTTATTTTATGAGATACCAAAAGGTTCATGGGTGGCATTCTCAAACATCAAATTAAGAATGAATTGAAATATCCAAAAAAGTATGCCAAAACCCTAGATAATAAAATATTTTAAAGAAATTATAATATACTTATTAAAATGTTATCAAGATAACGAAAATGGCTTTTTTGCCCCAATCAAACCTTGTTTACAATTACTAGGTGATAGTATAAATAAGCATAAATTATAATGAATTATTATTTAAATATCACGTAAAAGGATATAAAGTTGTAATGAGAAAAGTGAAGAAATGTAATATATAAAAATAAAGGTGATGCAAGGGTTGCATTACAAGAAATTTACATAAACACAGTAATATAACCAAATCATAGAAAAAAGTTTAAGGAAATGAAATATATTTCAAAGAAACGTTTTTTTCAGATATTAAAAAAAATGAAATCTTGCTCCCTTGAGCAACAAATAAGATGTGTTAAAATGTAGCAAATCATGTGAACACCCTTAAATTTTTAAATATATAAAAAAGAATATTTAGTTGGATAAAAGCTAGTCCTAATGATTCAAGCAAAGTTTTCCCATCTCATTAGAATATTTTTGAAATTAGTAGGCACTTTCAAAAACATAAGCCTAAATAATAACAAATTATTATTTTAAATTTAACTGAATATATATTAATACTAAAATGAGACAAATTGATGAAACATAATATTAACATATAGAATTGATATAATGGTTACAAGATAATTGATTTTAAGTTAAATAATTGTATAACCAAATAAAAGAAAACAATTTATTTAAATAAGATAATTTGTTGAAAAAGCTTTATTCCAAGATAGTAAGAAACTCAATTGAAATATTGTCACTCATTAAATTTGGTATGCATCAAAATGTCTAAAAAAGTGAACTACTATTATGGAAAATAAAATTATCTAGAATATCAAGATCAATATTTTATTAGATAGAGCTTGCCAATAGAAGTCTGATGATATTTGTCTCATTTACATCATATTGTGTTTGGACCTCCTTTGACTTAGAGTATTTCACAAAAGTAATTAGCATAAGTAAAATAAATTTTTAATTTTACATTTAGTAAATGTATAGCAAAGTTGAAATGAGTTTTTTCGAAATAATATAATATAACAGAATCAATGAAACGCAAAGGTTTAAATAAAAGAAAATTACATTACAAGATGCAAAGGTGAAGGTGCATAACATCCTACATGACGAGAAAAGACAGGAATCAAAATGACTCTTAAATTTTGAAGAAACTCTTTTAAGTAAATTTTGGGAAAATCAAACTTTAATTAGACAAAGATTATTGCGATTAGTTTAATAATGCCTACTTTGTCTCATTAAATATCAATTGGAATTGACATGAATTATTAAAACAAATAAGGATAATTAATATTAAACTATTATTTATATATTTAGTAAATATATAATAAAGCTAAAACGAGAAAAATTAAAGAAGCATAATATAATCAAGACAAAGTAATGTAAACTTGACAGAATAAGAATATTAAATTTTCACAGTAATATAAGCAAATTTAAATAAAACGTTTTATGAAATTAAAAAATTATATGATAGAGAAGCATTTCAACATATTTGAAAGACCAACTGTAACATCCTCGATTGCCATTTTAATGTATAAATAAAAAATCCTGATAAGGAATCAAAATCTTAGAAAATAAAATATTTAAAAATAATAAAAAAAGTGTATTTAATAAGAAAGAGCTCATCAAGATGTGTAATCTAATCAATTAAAGGTAACATATGATTATTTGATGTAACATAATATATATAAAATAATGTACCGTATATGTCACATGAGTGGATAAATAAAGTGATATTATTATAGCCAAATAGAATTAATACTTTTGAGAAAATGAGATAAGTTATATTGGAAAGCTACATTCTAAAATGCCACTAATATCGAGTATTATATCATTATTCATCAAAATTAGGTACAATAAAAAATATCTTGTAAAACAAACAAAAAATATAGAATTTAAAAATAACTTAAAAAATATAAAATAAGTATTTAATTATATAGAGCCCATCAAGATGACTCCCTTGATATTAGTTTCATCTCAATGAGGCTTCATTTGGAATTTCTCAAAATTGCAAAAAAAAATGTCATAAATAATAATAAATTACTATTTTATTACTAATTTAATTTAAGTTAAGGTCAAAATGAGATCAATTAAAGTAATATAATATAACCAAAACTTAATGATTAAAAAATAATAAAAAGTGGATATTTGAAGCCAAATAATATTATAACCAAATAAAATAAAAAAATGTTAAAGAAATAGGAACATTTTGTGGGAAAGTTCCATTACAAGATACTAAATGCATTATGTGTAATATCCTCATTCATCAAATTAGTTAAAAATAAATATGTCTCATAAAACATGTCTAAATTTCACAAGATAATATAATTTAAAATCTGAAATTAAATATTTAATTAGATAGAACATGTCAAGGAGACCTCAACAATGTTTGTACGTTCTCCATCAAATGTCATATGGATAAACAACAAGTTATCAATGTAAACAATCATAAATAATAATAAATTGTAAATTGAAAATAATTTGTATATAAATGTACAAATATATATTATTATTTAAATAAGATAAATTTAAAAAATATGATATAGCAAAATCAAAGTAGTGCAAAAGCCACATGAGTGGGGAATTGAAATTTCATAATAACATAAGAAAATTAAGTTAAAGGTTCGAAAAAAATTACATAAATTGTATAAGAAAGCTATACTCAATGATACTGAGTTGGATATTCTAAATCATGAAATTTGATACAAATCAAAATGTCTCATGGAATATGCAAAAATCTTATAAAATAAAAAAAATTAAAAACGAAGTGAAACTTAATATTTATTTGGATAGAACTAGATGAGATTAATTCAATGACATCTGCTTGATTTCATTAAGTCCTCTTTTGGAATTACTACCAATAACAAAAATAAAAAAGGATAATTAAAAAATAAATTTCTATTTTCAAGTTAAGTACATATATAATAAACCTAAAAGTTGATAAATTAAAGCAATGTAATAATATAAGATTTAAGTGATGTAATGGTTACATTAGAGGAGAATTGGTGTTTCAAAGAAAAACAACAAAGTAAAAGAGAAAAATATGGACAAATAAGAAATAGTCCTTGGAAATGTTGCATTCCAAATCACTAAAGAGATCGAGTGTAATATTTTTTTATCATCATACTAGGTTTGATTAGAAATGTCATGTAAACCATGCCAAAAAAGTTTTGGTAAAATATCTCAAAATATATTTATTGGATAGAGTTTGTTCAGATGAGTCCAACTATATTTATTTGATCGCAATCTGGCATTGTATGGAATTTCTTTTTATTACCAAATTAAATAAGGAAAAATAATTACAAATTATATTTTAAAATTTGGATTAGATACATGTTACATCTAAATTAAGATAAATTGAACCAATTTGATCTACTAAATCAATGAAATCTAAAGGTTACAAAATAAGAAAATAATGGTTTCAAAGTAATATAACAAAATCAAATTGATGCATTTCATTAGTAAGATAAATTGTACAAGAAAGTTGCACTCTAAAATATGAAGGAGATTGAGTACAACATCCTCTATTATAAAACAAGGTATAGGTAGAAATGCTTTGTAATATGCCAAAATAATAAAAAAACATTTGAAAATGTAAAAATAAATTTTAGTTTGGTGGGCATTGTTAAGGGAAATAACATGATGCTTCTCTCATCTCAATTTGACTTCGTTTATGCTTTATTACCAATGTGAATAACCATAAGTAATAAAGAAACTATTATTTTAATACAAAAGAAATATATATTTAAGTTGAAATATGAAAAATTGAACCAAAGTAATACAAATAAATTAAAGCAACATAGTGGTAAAATTATAAAAGAATTTGAGTTTCATAGTAACATTAATAAATGAAATACAATTTCAAAAAAAGAGATTTAATGTTATTTTACAACTACAAATCTCCTCCTTATCATCAAATTATTTTCAATCAAAATACCTTATAAAATGTTTCTAAATCTAATGAAATAAAATATTTTAAAATATTTAAAAAATATTTAATTTAATAGAGCTGGTTAACATTAGTCTAATGATTTTATTTCATCTTAATGAGACATCAATAGGAATTTATTAATTATGAAAACATTTAGCATAAATAATAATACAATATCATTTTAATAATTAGTTAATGTATATTAAGTGTTAAATAAAATAAATTATGGGAATGTAATATGTCAAATTTAAGCTAATATAAAGTTTGGAAGAGTAGAAATAAAGTGTTACATTATAATATAATCAAATAAAAAAATAAATAATGAGGTTAATTTTATGAAAATGTTACTATTTGAGATATTAAGAAGATTGATCATAACAGCCTCAATCATTGTATCATTTAAAATTCAAATGTCCCAAAGCTGATGCCCAAACCCTCAAAAATAAAATATTTAAAAAAATTTAAAACTTGATATTAAATTTGCTAATGCTTATTGAGTTTGGTCTAATGACTTATTTTATCTTGATTAGGCTTGGTTTGGAATTATTGTGAATTAGTAAAGCAAATAACATAAATAATGATAAAGTGTTATTTAACTTATTTTTAAAATACATTGAAAGTGAAATAAAATAAATTGAAGAAATGTAATTTTGCCAAATCAAGGCAAAGTAGGCATCACAAAGGAGGAGACTTAGAGTTGTATGATAACATAGCAAAATCAAACAAAAAACTTTTAACAAAATGACCTAAAAAATTGGAGAACATTGCATTCCAAGGTACTAAAGAGATCAAATATAATATCCTTGATCCATAAATATCATAAGAATTGAAAAATCTCTTAAAGCATATAATAACCATAAAAAGTAAAATTCTTAAGAATATAAAAAATGAATAATTAATTAGATAGAGATCATTGAAATGATGTTATTGATTATGGTTTCATCTCTATCAGACCACATTTAAATTTCCATTAATTATGAAAGAAAACAAGCATAAATAATAGTGAAGTATTACTTTTATAATAAGTATTTGTGTACTAAAATTTAAATGAGATAAATTAATGTTATGTAATCTATTAAGTAAAAGTAATGTAAATGAAAAGCAATATTCCAATAATTGATATATATTTCATAAGTTACATTCTAAGATGCCAAGGAGATTGAGTGACATACTCAAACAGGTAATATGGTGCAAAGTAAAATATTTCTTGAAGTGTGCCATATATCCCTAGAAATTAAAAATTTAAGAATATAAAAACATTAATCTAATTAAAATAGGGCTCATTAAGGTAAGACCAATGATAATTATTTTGTCTTAATAGACTCTCACTCAGAAGTACAACAAAATAAATATTTATATTAACGTAAAAATCTATTAATTGTTTTTTAATTACTTAGTAAATATATTTTAAGGCTAAATGAGTGAAAATCATGTGAAATACTATAACTCAATCGAAGTGATGTAAACATCACATAAGAGGAGATTTGTAGTTATAAAGTGACATTAATAAATCAAATGCAAAAATTCAAAGAAATGAGATAAAGTTTGTGGGAAAGTTAAATTCCACGAAACAAAGGAGATTATGTATAAATCATTGATCATCAAATCAAGTATGAATCAAAATATTTTATAAAACATACAAAAATACTTCAAAACATATTTTTTAAAATTTTAAAAAGAATATTTAATTGGATAGAGCTCATTAAAAAAATCTAACAATATTTATTTCATCTTAATCTAATAACAATTATAATTTCTATGAATTTCTAAAGCATATTATGTAAAATAATAAAACATAATTGCCTTAATGTTAAGTAATTTAATATAATGCTGAAATGAGTAAATTTAAGAATGTAAAATAATAAAATTAAAGTAATGTGAATCTCATAAGAGAGTAGATTTAGTGTTAAATAGTAATATAAAAAAATTAATGTGCAATTCTTGAAGAAGAATGGTAAATTGTGTAAGAAAGCTTCTTTCTAAATTACAAAAGAAGTTGATTGTAAAATTCTTGATAGTTAAATTAGATACAAATTAAAATGCCTCATCAAGGCTAATGGTATTTGCTTAATCTTGATAAGACCTAGCTCAAATTTAATGCAAATTATAATTTTAATAATGATGAAATATATATTGATATAAAATGGGATAAACTTTAGCAATGTGTATAACAAATTCTACAATATGCAAAGGTCACAGAAGAAAAAAAATTAGAGTTTCATAAAATATAAATAAATTAAAATGAAAAATTAGAAAGAATATGATTAGGTGTACAGAGAAGTTGCAATCCAAGATACTAAAGTGGTCGAGTGTAACATTCTCAAAAATCAAATTAAGTACAAATAAAAATTGTTTATAAAGCACACACAAAAATCATAAAAAAATTTAATTTATAAAAGTAAATATTTAATTTCATAAAGCTCATTAACATGAGTATTTGAGCTTAGTTTCATCTTGCTTGGATATAATTTGCAATTATACAAATTACTAAAATAATTAGGCATAAATAATAACAAATTACTATTTTAATATAATAAAATATATTAAATTTGTTATGTGATAATATAAGAAATCTATTATAACGAAATCAGATTGATATTAAAATGACATGAGAGCAGATTTAGAGAGAAATAGTAATTTAACAAAAACAAAATGAAAAATTAGAGAAATAAGATAAATTTTATGAAAAGTTGCATTCTAAGGTAATGAGAAGTTTAAGTGTAACACCATTGATTATTAAAGTATGTATTACTTATTATTTCAAAAAAAACATGTAAAAACACCACAAAATAAAACATTTTAAAATATAAATATTAGTAATTAATTAGTTAGCCCTCTCCATGGCAAGGTCCCATTTGGATTGTTTTATCTCAATCAAACCTCGATTAAAATTATTGTCAATTATAAAAATAAATAATAATAAATTCATATTTTTAAATAATGATATATATATATTATCAAACATCTTAAATAAATAGAAATAAAATAATATTAATAAATCAAAGTATTGTAATAATCCCAAGACATTAATGTTAGATTTTTATAATAATATAACAAAATAAAATTAAAAAATTTGGATAAATGAGTTAAATTACTTTTGAACATTTCATTCAATGATATTAACGAGATTAAATATAACACCCTTGACTATTAAATCAAGTATGATATTAAATATCACATAAAAAATGAAAATATCCTTGAAATTTAAATATTTAAAAAAAATAAATTTTTAATTTGATACGGAATGTCAAATCAGTCCAATAATTTTGTTTCATCTAAATCAAACCTCACTTTGAATTATTATTAACAAATGAAGTAAATAAGTACAAATAACAATCAATTATTATTTTAGTGCTTTGCAAATATGCATAAAAGCTAAAATTACATAATTTAAACCAATGTAATATAATCAAATGAATGTGAAACAAATGTCACATGATAAGAGCTTTAGTGATGCAATGTAGTTCAATTAAATGAAAAAGGAATCATTTTTAGAAATGTGAAAAATTGTTAGAAAATGTTGTATTCTAGAATATTTAAGAGATTAAATACAACATCATTAATCATGAAATCAAGTATGACTCAAAATTACTCATAAAACTGGTAAAACCTAAGAAAATATAAAATAAAAAATACAAATACGAATATATCTTTTGATAAAGCTACTCAAGATGAGACTAACAACCTTTATTTTGTCCAAATCACATCTTGATTGGAATAACTATGAATTTCAAAAAATTATAAGCATAAATAATAATAGATTATTATTTCAAGTCAAATAGAATGTATAAATAATAAAATGAGAAAAATTGAAGCCATATTCTATAAATAATTCAAAAAGATATAAAGGAGAAATTAGAATAGATTGATTGTTTATTTGTAATATAACAAAATTAAATGTATAAAGGGACTGTCAAATAAATAGTATTATAATAGTATAAACAGACTAATAATAATCTAATTGATATAGATATAAGTATACATTCTATTTTGAAGATCTAAATATTCAAAACATGAATTTTAAAGGAATCAGATTTTCTTCACAAAAACTATAATAAAAAAATTAAGAAAGTGGAATTTTAGGAAGAGGGTTATTTATTTTTAAGGGTAAATACTGTGAAATACATTACAATGTTTGCAAAAAGTGATTAACTAAAGACAAGATAGTTTGCACTTTCATAGATTATGGAAATAAATTGTTATATTACTTTCAAGGTAGTTGTCATTATCATAGCCATAGTACATCATGTAGTTTGTCTTTCAGTACTAATAAAATGTTTACCATAGCTCTTAGAGTTTTTTTTATGAAATTAGTAAAAACACTTTTGGATGTCATTTACAATAGAATGTCCAAGAAATACAAATATTCGCTAGGCTTTTATCACAAGGGTTATCTAACAAAAACATTAAAGTACTAATAGAGGACAAGGTAAAGAGGAATTCAATTTATAAAAAAAGATGCTATAAGTAGGAGCAAAAAAGAAAAGTGTCGCAATGGGGAAAGGGAGACAAATTAGATAATTTTGAAAGTGCCTTTAAGAAACATGAGACTTATTATTGTAAGTTGAGAGCAAATGGTTCCATAAGTGGATGGAATCTTCCAAAAGTGTTGTACAATGGAGACATTTTCACTATCAAATGATAGTCAATAGTTTGATGATCATTTCAACAAGGATTAGTTTGTTAACATATTATATTTTTTACTCTTAATTGTTATGTTTTGTTTGATGATAAAACCTTATGTATTACTAATGAATTTTCTAGTAGAAAATGTGCATGTTTTGTTAACATTTCAAAGATTGGTTAACATTTATTGGTCATTTCATAAATAAAGGTTAGATTTATATAGAAAAAAATTAATCATAGCTATCAGAAAGTTAAGGTTATGTTGCTTAAAAAACTACTTCCAAACATCATAAATTGTTTTTTTGAAAATGACTTATGCAATTGATCAATTAATGGCTAGGGAATTAATCATTATTTGGTATGGACTGGTTCCATTGGCTTTGATTGAAGATTTTCTTAATCATTAGATCAAAAATTGCAAAGGTGGATGAAATAAAAATAAGATATGATTGAGAGAATCAAAGTGTAGCAACTAGTCCTTAAGCCTAGTGATCAACAAGTGATTCGAACTAAATGGATATTTAAAAATATATTAGATGAAAATAGAGTGATCACTAGAAACAAATGCGGATCTATTAGTAGGCATTATAACCCAGTTGAAAGCATATATTTTTTGTCATTTCTCTTAGTAACACAATTAGAGGCCATTAGATTTTTTATAATATATTCAGTCATAAGAATTTTAGATTATTTCAAATATATGTAAAATTTCTACTTTAAAATTGGATAATAAAAAAAGACGAGTGCATAGATCAACACATAAGTTTAGAGAGTTGTGTGCTTACTAATTATGTATATGAGCTTCAGAAGAGATTTTTTGTACCTAAGTAAGCTCCTTGTTCATGGTATCAAAGATTGAGTAATTATCTAGTCGAGAATGATTTTAAAAAAGAAAAAATAGATAACACACTATTCCTAAAATATTTAAATGATCATTTGTTTCTTATACAAGTTTATATTGATGAGAAAATTTTTGAAAGCTTAAATGAAAATATGTGTAAGGAACTTGGTGACTTAATCGTAAGGGAGTTCGAGATAGGTATAAAAGGTTAAATCGATTTCTTCTTTGGATTACAAATTATGTAACTAAATGATGAGAATTTTATTTTAAAAAATAATTATTTAAGATATTTATTCCGAAAATTTGGGAATGGAAATGTGTAATATAAGGAGATTCTAATGAATCAATCAATTTATGTACATTTAGATGAAACTGAGAGATATATTGATCAAAGCCTTTATGAAAAACTTGTTTGTTCTTTGTTATACTTTATATTTAATAGATCAAACTCCATATTTAGTGTTACCTTATGTGTAAGATTTCAAAAAAATCCTAAGAAAATCCATCTAATGGTGATTAAATTATTCATCAAATATATAAAAAGTATAATGAACATAAGTTTAAGGCAATCTAAAAATGTTCATTAATGAGATCTTATAGGTTTCATTGATCTAGATTGTATAAGCTCCAAGGTAGATAAGAAAAATATCTTAGGTACATATCACTTACTAAGAAAAATTTCAATTTCATGGTCAAGAAAAAAGGAAAGATTACAAAGCCATGTTGACTATAGAATTCAAGTATGAAGTTATTGAAAGTTTTGTTGTTCAATTGATCCCGTGGGATGAGTTTTGGCTCCCCCTTTTCCCCATAGGATTTCATCAACTAGGACACGCGTATGCTTATAGGTCATTTCATGGTGATGGTTCCAATAAGAAACCATTTTGCATATAAAATTCAAGTTTATTAACTTTCGATTATCTACCTTCCCCTAACTCGGTTTATGATGCACCTTAAATAATTTCTTGACTTGTTTTAGGCTGGTCTCCTAATCTGATGCTGCCAAGCCAAGTTGGTCTTGGTTAATCCAAGTGCTTTGCACTTGGCCAGCTTAGGGTGTGGCTTAATTTTTTTTTTAATTATGAAAATTTAAAATAATTAATTTTTAAGTTCATTAAAGTTTAGCAATTAACATGAAATTCAGCAAAGATGTATTACGTGGATTTCATCAAAAAACAAGGTTGAACAAAAAATTAAATCTTATAAGTTTTCCAAATCAAGGAATGGTTGAACAAGTTAAATGCTTAAATTAAGATGTTAAAATGAGATTAGTGAAGATGTAGCTTATAATAAATAATTTAATATTCTATTTTATAATAAAGTGTAAACCTTTTCAAAGTTGATGTGTGCCTTTAATCCTTGATGTTTGCTAAATACTTTAAGGTATTTTGGAAACTACTAATTCGTCATCTTAAAAGGTGTTCGGTTTGATCATGAAAGAAAAATTAAAAAACATATATTATTATGAAAGTTGGTAATAAAAATGAAAAGTTGGTGCTCCAACTTAATTCGTACTCCCCATTACTATATAATCCTACTGACTTATTTAAACTATGGTTATTCTCCCGCTTTAATACTTTGAAAAAAGTTGTATAATTTATGCAATTTGTGTTACCCTTAATTAATATCTTATGAATTGAAATTGATTAATTGGAAGGTATTTTGTAAATGTCTACCCATTCTTGTTTAGTAGAAACATATGTGAATTTTATTAAGCCTTTAACTACTTGGTCTCTTAGAAAGTTGTCTTACACTATGTCTTTTCACCTAAAATGATGAACTTGGTTCTTTGCTAAAGCCATCGCACTAGTATTATCAATTCATGTGAAAATATGTGGGAGATCTAAACCATAGTCTTGAAATTATTGTCTCAAACAAACAGTTGAATGACAAAACATTCAATAACTACATACTTGACTTCTATGGTCAATATTGCTTTGTAATTTTTTCTTTTTCTTGACCACAAAATCGAAATATTTTATAGTAATTCATATGTACCAAAGATATATTTCTTATCTACATTGGAGCTTATAAAATCTAGATATGGGAAACTTATAAGATCTTATTAATGAAAATTTTTAGAATGCCTTAAAGCTATGTTCATTATACTTTCTATATATTGGATGAATAATTTAATCACGTTTAGATGGATTTTCTTAGGATTTAGTTGAAATCTTACAGGTAAGCTAACACTAAATAAGGAGTTTGATCTATTAAATATAAAGTCTAACAAAGATCAAACAAGTTCTTCATAAAGGCTTTCATCAATATATCTCTCAGTTTCATCTAGATGTAAATAGATTGATTGATTCATAAGAATCTCCTTATATTACACATTTCCATTCCAAAACTTTATGAATAAATATCTTAAATAATTAGTTTTTAAAATAAAATTCTCATCTATTAGTTACATAATTTGTAATCCGAAGAAGAAATCCATTTAACCTATTATACTTATCTCAACTCCTTTACGATTAAGTCACTAACTTCCTTTCACATATTTTCATTTAAGCTTTCAAAAATTTTGTCATCAATATAAACTGGTAAGAAACAAACGATCTTTGAAATATTTTAGGAATAGTGTGTTATCTATTTTTTCTTTCTTAAAATCACCCTCAACTAGATAATTACTTAATCTTTGATACCATAAACAAGTTGCTCACTTAAGTCCATAAAATCTCTTCTGAGGCTTATATACATAATCATTATGTACACAACTCTCTAAACTTATGGATTGTTCTATGTGCACATCTTTTTTTATCATCCAATTTTAAAATAGAAATTTTACATATATTTGAAATAATCTAAAATTCTTATGACTGAATATACTATGAAAAGTCTAGTGGCCTCTAATTGTGTTACTAATAGAAATGACTCAAAATATATGTCTTCAAGTGGGTTATAAGGCCTACCAATAGATCCACATTTATTTCTAGTGATCACTCTATTTTCATCTAATATATTTTTAAATATCCATTTATTTCGAATCACTTGTTGATCACTAGGCTTACGGACTAATACCTACACTTTGTTTCTCTCAATTAGATCTTACTCTTATTTCATTACTTAAACCTAATAGTTAACCTTATGAGTTTTCCCTATGAAAATTAATTCTACGAAAGTTACAAATGTGCTATTATTAATTCTATCACAAATGTTTTAGTCTTCACTGCTTGATTAACATCTCCTATAATTGATATGGATCATGGTATTTCTAATCGTTATGTAATTGATGGCTAGTCTCTTCATCTTCTATTTTACATTCTCTTTCACCTTCATCTTTGTTCAAGTCTAAGTTATTTTAGGACTTCATCTATTAATCAAAAGTTTTGTTATTTAACTTATGGGTAGAGTCCTCAAGCACTATAACCATAATTTTCTCCATGTTTTACGTATCTATGAATTAAACTTTGTAAGTTTTTCAAAACGAAGAGCTCTTATAAAAATTTCTAAGTAGACTTTTTCATTAAAATGTCCAAGTTAGACCTTTTATTATAAAAAACTAACTTTCAATTTCTTATTTTTTAAATAACACAAAAGGAGTTTTTTAAAATATTGGCCTTAAGTTAATTCTATTTGTTGCATAACAAGTTGTGCTAGTTTCTTGCCCAGAAAGGATTTTGATACATTGTATTCGATTAACATAGTTCTACACATCTCTATGAGGTCCTCTTCTTTCTTTCTACAATCCCATTTTGTTGATGTCAACAAGGACAAGTAAATTGATGCCCCTCATTTTTAAACTCATTACTACTATCATATTCAATAAAAAATAATTTTAAATAGGTTTTCTCTTCCATCTCTTTTATCAAACTAAGAAAGATTTCAAATATCACAGTCTTACCCTTAAGAAATGCAGCCTAATTATATCTAGAAGAATCATTAAGAATCATAAATTAATATTTTTTTCTACCTAAACATTAGGATTGTGTGAGTCTAAAGAGGTCTTAAAAAACAATCTCTAAAGGTCAACTAGTAATTAAGACACTTTTAGGATAAAAATAAATGTTTAACTTTCCATCTTAGTTAGCACGATTCATGCATTTTTCAACTAGTTTTGTTTGGCTTAAGAAGACCTCTAGATCTAGCTTCCTAAATTTCTTTAATGTAGAATATCCCACGTGACCAATATTGTATATCTTTTTCTTAGACTTGTTTCCAAGTCTTACCCATCTATTTGGATGACATCGTATTGAGATAAACCATGATTAATCTTTAGTAATATGTCCTGAGCATCCATTATTGAATTCTCTAGAGCTAGATTTTGATTTTTTTTCTCTATATAAGGTTACATAAATTATAAAAGTTTTCTTAGTAAGCATAAAATGTAAATTTTATTCTCCTTATTTCTATGCATAATTCCAACGTCTATTGCTTCTAAAGTATGAATGTCTCAAAAACACTATATCTCTATAAAATGATTACGAAAACAACTTATTTTAAATTCTTTATTTTTTAATCTTAAGAACCCAGCAAGCTTCACTTAGTCATTAAAACAAGATTTTAAACTTGAAATATTTTCTCTAATTCGATAATTCTTAATGGTATGATTTTTTTACAACTATAAAAGTATGTAATTTGGAAATATTAGGCATGTTAAAAAATTTACTTATTTATGCTTAGAAAATTAAACATCTTGTGAGATGTTAGAAAAATTTGTATGTTCAACAAAATAAATTTTTGTTTCAATACTTTTTTTCGATAATAAGTATTCTTAATGATCATGGAATCAATTTCATCATATAGATGTTTTTAAATTTTTTTCATATATAATCAAAATGATAATTTTTCTTTGGAAAGCATTTTTAATTTTTTATGTACACATATTAAACAAGTTAAAACACAAATCAATTTTATGCAATTACTTTCAAAAACTTCTTGAGGCCAAAGGCTTATCTTAACAATTTATTCTTCACATGATATACTTGATTCATCATCATTTGTCATGAAGCATATCATTCCTTCGTCCTCACGACTTGAAATTTGGAGTTTAATTCCTCTCGAGCACTCCAAGTAGGATGAAAATCATTCTTTTTTTAATTATACTCTTTTTCTCTTCCTTATTTTTTGTGTATTTGAGTTTTGGATAAGCTTGTATTATATGCTTAGTTTGACCACAGTCATAGCATCTTGGTGTCTTCATCTTCCCTCTAGTTTTTTTACAAATTGCTATTTACAGTCCTTTTTGCAAAATTTTTATGTAAACCTTTAACAAGAGAATTTACATTTTCCTCCAAGTCCATAGAAAATATCGATGTCATATCTATATTATCTTTGTTAGTTTTAGAAGCTAATGGTTCATTGTATCTTGCTCCACGCTTTGCTTACTTATGGAGGTCTTCTTTGCAACTCTTCTATTCATCCCATCTTTGTCATTAAAGATTCTCTAAGTAACTCATTTAATGTGAGCATGTGATGTTTTTTGAAGCCTTTATTACTGTGGCAAGAAGTTCAAATCCTTACCACTTTTACTTACAATATTTAAATATGAATGAATTTTTTGAAGATTTTGTTATTCATTAGAAATACTAGTAAATGGCATAGACATCTTCTTTATAGTTTCTCTTGAATTCATTCTAATGAGCTCATAAGCATGTGTAAAAAGATTTATCTTTATTTCTTTAGCTTACAAAGTGCTTTCATCATAAGTTACTTCTAACTCTTTTAATACTTCATGTGTAGTATATAAATTCATAAGTTGATTAAATTCACTTGAAATATACTACAATGAAGGTACTTGAGTGCTATGTTATTTAATTGTCATTCTACATTGATCACTACTAAGTGCACTAAACAACTTGATTTCTTTTGTGCATTCTCTATGTAAATCTTATATTTATGTCAGCACTTTCCAATCTTTCAAGTCAATTGATTGGATAAAAATTCTAAATCTTTTTTTCAAATACTAATAAAATTTTATGCATAAATAAAGATAGAATGATTGAAGAAGACATTGCCTAGTGTTGCACTAATATCAATCAAGAGTTATAACATATTGAAAACTTAATTTTACAAGAAAATTCACAAACACATATTTTGGAAAGCACAGGAAAAAAGTAAGATAAAGTTTAAACTTATTAAATAATAAAAAATAATTAAATAAACATAACAAATAATTAAAACACATAAGATGGATCACCAAAGTGGTTTAACTCACTTTTTTGTGGGGAACCCATTTTATATTAACTGAAAATAAAACCATGTATATGAATGCCACATGAAAGGGTGACTTATGAGTTTTAAACTAATTTTTCTTTCTTTGATTATATTTATTTTTTAAAGATTATTCCTAAAATTAGTTTTATATTGGTGGAAAACATATTTTATATATGTTAATTTTCCATTTTTTCATCAAAAATTAGAAATGCAAATAAAAATAATATAATTAAATCTTTAAATTATTTGGTTTAAACTTGAACCTATGTCTATCCTTCAACATACTAGTTTTTATGGGTTCTATTATAACACAGGCTTTTGTGAGATTAACACCAACTTTGTTTTTAATGACACCAAACTAAACTCTAGCTTTTATAAATGCTAGCCTACCCAAATCAAAAGAAAAAGAAAAAATGGAACAAGAAGGCACAATGAGCATAAAATTACTAATACTAGTAAGAAATTAAAAAGCTTAGAAGTGCTAAGATTAGCTAAATAAATTTGTCATTTTGGGAAGAACTAAGTTGTACTTGCCATTAAGAGATTTGACTATAATAGAATATCATGTTGTGATTTCATGAGATCTCAAATATTGGTTCTTGTTTATTAGTCATTTCATCAATAATTGTTAGATTTACATAGACAACATTTCATCAAAGAAATTAAAAAGTTAAGAAAATGTTATTTTTATTAATACATCCAAGTAGCCTAAGAAACTCTTCCAAACAATTTAAAATATTTCTTTGAATTGGTTAAGACAATGGCTTAACTTATGACAAAAGAATTAGCCAATTGGTGGAATCAACGAACATCATTCGATCTTATTACAATGGTTTTGGACTCTTAGATCAAGGGCTATTAAAGCATATTAATTCAAGATGGTTGGATGAAGATGAATTAAATCTAGCCAACTGATTAAATATGATGAGATCTAGATCATTCGAATCATTATTTGGAAAGGAAAAAAAGATCTTAACTATAGGACATAAACATGGAAAGAGTTAGTCCTTCTAATTCATGTGCAAACTAGTTTGAAAGTTAGAAAAATCAAAATAATCCAATGAACCTAGACATGATTTTGATCATTTGATTTTGAACCAAGGTTGAGTGCTTTTAGTGGAAGAAACACTTACAACCTGATCAAAAATTGGATGGAGAGAAATAACACAAACTTTTAGTGTTGAATAGTCGGACTAATGTTAGTCACACATTGCCAAAAATAAAGTAGTGTTCTCCTTATAATACATTTCAAGGGGGTAGAATGTAGTGTGCTTATGATTTCATCAGCTGGACCACTAGTATGCTTATAAGTAATTTCATGGTTATGGTTCTTACTTGATCTTTATTTGTTCAACCTCGGACAATCCTCTGTCTTATCTCAGCAAAATTCTTTAATGCACACTGTCCAATTTTGTGTTGTAAGAGTCAAAAATCACTCCTTAAAATATTTATTAAAAAAGCATCAGACTTCGTTGACATCAAAAAAGTGTTTTCAATCAAAATTCAATAATTAGAATTATTTCTGTTTCACTTAAAAAACTTCTTTTCAATATATAAATATACTTATTTCTAAAAAATGTGCCATTAAATAGTTTTAATAACATTGAAAATATCATAATGATTTAATGTTAACAAAAATGTTAATTCCACAAAAAATGCATTGTTAGTATTATTTATTATTAAATAAAAAATATTATAATGATAAGAGGAAGAAAAATATGAAATCCAAAGAAATGAAGCATCATCATTATGGTAAACTATTTAAAATATTTACTAAGCATAATAAAAATTTCTAAATAATGGAAAAATATTACATTAGAAAAAACTGAGAAATTTATACTTCATAATAATTTTAAAAACATATTAAGATACTAAAATGCTATACATATTAAAGGCTATATGTAAAACATATTTATTAAAAACATTTCTCAAATGTGATCTATAACAAATTCACAAAACAAAGTCATTAAATTAAAAAAAAATGCTCAAGAAGAATATAAAGAATATTTATGTTCTTGTTAGCACCCTTCATCATTTGTCCACACAACATCACATTGATCATTTCTAATATTTTCATCTAGATAACAAGATGCATTTTGCATACCAGAATATGGTTTACATTATTGATAGTACATTATGTTTCAATTGTCATGTAAGTTATCTTGTGTTGTTCTTTTATTTATAGTGGTATCTTTTTTATCATTTGCATAAAAACTTATCCTTTATTTAGTTTATAAAAACATGTTCATCTTGTTTTAAATAGACAAACTTTTTATTAAAAAATTATAATTTCTGTCAAATTTTTAATAAAATATTAGTACTATTTCTTAAAATATTTATGCTTATCATTACTTATTAATGTGATATTATGTTTATTTTTTAATGTTTTCAATTTGTATCATTTCATATACACTAGTCTTTTTTTAGTATTTAATATTTTGTTAATTTCAAAGATGCATTGTTCACTCTAGTATGATGAGAATAATGATTATTTAATTTTCCTTCACTATTATAGTTTATTCAATTTTTTTGTTAGAGTGCTAACTTTTTTGTTTACAAGTTCTGAATATAACTCATATAATAGAAATGTTAAATTATCTTAATTGTTTTACTATTTATGTCAATATAACATTCATTTTTTCTATTTAAATTGTAAAAATATGTTGTTAACAAGTGGTTAAAAAATTATTGTTTCAAATATTTTTTTTACATTTTATAAAAAATTTGAAAAGATTCTCATTGAATTAAACTCGTACGGATAGAAAAAACAACAAATAATTTGGCACAAAATATTTGATAAACAAATAAAAAAAATATAAACTATATGTTTGAATTGCAAGTAAGATACTTAAAAGACTCACAAGAATGTAAAAAGAATATCATCATGAAAACATTTTATTTTTGAATTATGGTTTCTTAAATATTTAGATCATTAAAGGTTATCAAGGTCAATGAATATTTACAACATTAAATTTTATTTTTATAGTAAATTAACTAAAAAATTACAAATAATTGAAAATATGATTAGTTATATATAATTAAATTTTTTACGTTTTAAAATATGTGACTTCACAATATCAGTAAAGAATGAACTTATCAATTCAAATATGGCATCTATGTTATTAAATAAAATCGCAAAAGCGAAGAAAAACAAAAGAATTTTTTTTTCAACGATTGACTTCAAAATTGCTAACCAATATTTCTATAATATATTAATCAGATTTCTTATTAAATATATGATATTTATAATCTAAGATATCAAGAAAAATTCATAAATGTTAATGAAAGGATACTTTGTTAGGTATCTAAAAATTCTAAAACTATGTTAGCAAAGAGAAGAATAATTAAAAATAAAAATATATAAAGTAATCAATAGCAAGAAAATTTAAAATATTTTGACTTATTTGAATATTATGTCAAAAATTTAATTTTATTGAAAATTTTTAACAACAAAAATATATAAAACTATTAAGATAAAGACAATCCAAATTGTGTATATTTACTTATGCAACATGTGAAGATGTGGTTGCTTTGTTTAAAGGCGTGGCAATGCTTTAAAATTATAGGCCATATATTAACATAAGAATCATAAATGAAGTTTTATAAATAAAAAACATTATTATTTTACAAGAATTGCATCACATCAAAGGATTAAATTATGAAAGATAATAATACAAAAGTGAAAGAAAAAGTAGTAACAACAATATAATGAACACATAAATAATTTTATAATTTACAAACAATATTCACAAAAACATTTCTAAATAATTTAATTCAGACAAATTAAAAATTATAATAAAAAAATCTCAAGATTTAAAAAATACCAATATCTAAAAGGAAAATGAAATACTATTAATGTTAATGAAGAATTCCATAGTGAAATTGCTAAAAAAATATTTCGGTTGCAGAGTACATGAAAAGTGTTGTAACAAAAAAATTATCAAATTAATTAATACACAAAAATAAACAACAAGTAAATGGATGGTGTAGGCTTGTAACAAAAATGCAAACAATTCTTCAAAATTAATGATATTTTGTTGTTAATTTAGATGGCTTATGACAATATTAATTTGCATTTTTTCGTTTTTTAAAAATCATTAATTGAAGTATTAATAGGCCCGATGCATAAATATGTCGAAATAATTTTTGTAATTTATTTTTTTTCTTTGAATAATGATTAAATAATGTTGCATCATTTGCATGTATCATTGTTGTGTAGTCCATTTTATGAGAGTATTTTTATTCTCAATTAAAGATATTTTGTTCCTCTTTTATTAATAAAAATATATTTTATGTATTATTACAATAGTTAGTTGTTCTTATTTTTAATGTTATGTTTACTTTTTTTAACATTCCTTGACAATTTGAACTTTTTTTTCAATTTTTTTGGATAATATGCCTTATATTATGACAAAATTTGAACATTATTTTCAAGATTTTAAATATTTTCTGTTTTGTTAATTTTTTAAATTTTTTTAAAGCAACATGTTTTCTTTTCAAAATTTATCAAAGCATTGCTAATGGAAATTTTGAAATGATATTTATGTTTTTTTACATCATCAATGTCTTCGGTAGTATATAAATTTATGTATATGTTATACAAATAAATTTATTTGAAATATTCAACATTTTACATTATTGAAAATATATAGTAGATTTATGTTTCCTCATTTTGATTGATTTAAATATTTTGCATCAATGAAAATACAAAGCTTGCTAAACTCAATGTCTTTGAAGATTTATGTGTGTTTTTTGGGCATTAAAATTTATTACATTTTGTTATTAACAGAATTGTTTTTTTGGCAAATAATAAAACAAACATTGTCAGTTAGAATTGTTTTTTAAAATTTTTTCATTTATGTAATATTCTAATGAAAGATATTTTTATATAAATAGAAACCTTATGAAAAAAAAATAATTAAGGTAATGTGGAACCTTATTAAACAATACTTTCAATAAAACTAAACATTTAAAAAATTATTTAAAATAAAAAATTTTAAATTATATGCATTTAATTTGACAACTAGTATGCCTTTTAAAATAAGATAAGTTAAACATTTAAGATAAAAAAAATAATGCAAATAAAGTAAAAAAAATCACAATGGCAAAACGCAATAATAAAATGCAAATAAAAAAATAATTGATAGCTTAAAATTTATAGATAATAATCTAATACATATATTTAAAAAAATGTAGTTATTGAAAAAATAAAAAAATAAAAAATGGCCTTATAATAAATACACCAAAGGGGTTGAAACTATATGTTTAATGCAAAAAACTTAATAGCACTTTATTATATATTCATTGAGAAATAATTTATTCAAACTTTGAATATTTTTAATAGTTAAAAAATAATAAGACTATTGATTTTTTTAAGACGTCACATTTTTTTCAAAATAAAAACTAAACTAACAAAAATAAAATGATTAAAGAGGTAAAGGTAAAAGACATATATATAATAAAAAATGCAAAAATTCCAAACGTTATGAGATCACTAAATGGACCATTTTGTTTGAAATTTTTCCGACATTATGCAAATTATTTTAGGCAATTTACTTATGAAAATTGAATAATAAGCTTTTTTGCTTTTCTTAAATATCACTTTTGGAATTTCTTTAATGTTTTTATCTAAGCTTGGCCGTCATTATATTTTCTTCATTAAGAATATTTTATTATCATTTTATGATTTGAGAAATTTAAATGTCTTTTTCTTCTTATATAATAAAATTAAAATTTTGTAATTTAAAAAACGTTATACAACTATAAAGAAATAAAGAATAACCTAAGTTAAATAATATTTAACAATTTAACAATTACTTCATAAAAGTTAATCTAAAAATATAAAAACTTATACAAAGAATTAATGTCAAGAATTACTTCTAAATTAAAAAATTATTTATTTGTAATGTCAAGATAAATATGCTGACCTACTAGACATATTCATACAAAAAAAACATTTATAAGTATAACATATTATCTTCCTTGCAACATTTAAATATATTTTAAAATATGTCAAAAAGTTATGCTATTAATTTGCATGCTACGCAAAAATGTTAGAGTTCATAAATTGATATATAATAAAAATCATAGCATCAATAAACTTAAAATTTGGAATTTTAGGACAAACATATTCAAAATAATTTCATAATGATTTAGTTATTTATAATATTTTTTGAAAAGTTATAACAAAATAGTAATTAAAAACGTCAACGTCATTGAATATTTATAACTAAAAAAATTGTAAATAATTAATAAATTTTATCCTAATAATTATTACAAATTATTCTTGTTAAAAAAAGGTATTAGAAAAATAGGAAAAAAAAGCAAAATATTAAAGATCACAATGTTTACCCAACAATGCAAGAATAGTAATTACACAAATATAATTATAATATAAAATAAAAATTAAAATCTAATGCAATCACTATTTCATATAATTGCTCAAGATCTACAAAATGTAATATAATAATTTCTTACAGAAATTCAATAATCATGACTTGAACACGAGGGAAGAAGTATGAAAATAATAAAAATTTCGAATAAATAAAAAAAATAACAATTAAAATTATGTGCATAATACATTAATATATATATATATATATATATATATATATATATTTATCTTTTTACTATTATAATATCAAGAAACAAGTGTGTACACCATAAAATTAAAACATTTATAATTATTAATAAAACTAAAAATATAAATATTGATATATAGAATTTTTAAATATTTTTATTTTTGTGCAAAGTAAGTAAAAAAATGTTTTTCTTGTTCCATATCTAACTTCATTCTACTAACAAATAAAAAAAGTGTAATAAAAAACATTCACATCAAATATATAACATTGAAAGACTATAAATTATTGCATGAAAAATAATATTGTGAACACAAAGACTTATTTTAAATATTTAATTGTATATACTAAATATAAAAATACTAAAATGTACTAAAGTTGATAATATTTAATTTTAAAATTTGATTTTCATAATACATAAATAAAATATTTTATTGAAGAAAAGTTAGTAAAAAAGATATTAAAAAGCTAAAAATATATAACATGAGATATAAATAAAAATTGTAATATAAGAAAACTTTTAATAATTAAATTTTTATCTGATCAAATGCATATCTTGAGATTGGAAAATAATGACAGCTATTGATGATGATTCATCAACTAGTTATGATACTCTCAAGATGATATATTTGAGAAATATAATATATGGACACCTTTGTCATCAGATGACATCTTTCATTTCCACATCACACAAATGTACTTCACGGATGCTTTTATTATTCATTTAGTATGTTGGATGCTGTACAATAACTATTTCTGCTTGCTAACTCATTTCAAAAATATTTCATAATGTCAATAATTTGATGTAACACTCAAGAAATATTATAATATTTACCATTAAATAAATTGTATTTTTAAAAAAATAGTTTATAGTATTGTACATTATATTATTGCCTATAATGATAGCACAAGTGTTAAGAATATGTAAAGTTGTAATAATAAAAAAAATATTTCTTATTAAAAATTTTTGATAAGATAAAAAATTACTTTCATATAAACATTAAAATTTTATGGAATATAAAAGAATTTAGTGTTTCCTATCAATTTGCAAGTTAATTTGTTTTTTATGTATAAAAATTATTCCTAAAAAATAGTAATTTTAATGAATAATTAAATTTAAAATTTAAATATCACAAGTATAAATATATTAAAAAAATATCATCAATATAATTAATTATTAATGTATTACAAACATAAATCATTTACATAATACATGAATATTAAACCATTTCATATTGTAGGCTAAAAACACCAACAATGCAAACAAAAGATGTTAAAACTTACCATTATTGTAAAAATAAATATTAATATAGCAAATTATAGTGATGGAAAATAGATATATAAATTTAATTAAAAAGATCTAAAATAACAAATATAAATGCTTAAAAAAATAAATAAAATCATAAATTAGTGGTCATTGGGTTATATAACCTTTAAATGACATTGTGATGATAGACATGGGAAAAACTATTGATTTTTTTTGTTAGTATTTCCTTTTAAACACTATCTAAATATGATTAAGATAGTAATGTCTTTTTCTCATTTCTTTTTTCATTGAAGATATAAAACATATTTATTTCATTTTTATTTGAAATGTCATATTGATATTGTTTTTTGTTAATATTTATGCTTTTGTTAGTGTAAAAAAAACTTATTTTAATAATTTAAATATTTGGAGTTATTTGTTGTTGTATCCTTTTATATCATCTTAAAATATATTGTATTTTCTACAAATAATTATTTTTTATTATATTGCTCAGTCTATCAAATAATTTTAATATTTTTCTTTGTTAATCATTTTTTATTTTTAAATTCAGAAACATTTTTTATGTTAATTGCAAGAACATAGAAAATAGTCACCTAAATTTTTTTTGATGGAATTTGATAAATCATTTTAATTTTTTTAGTTATTTGTCTTTACAACTATTTTTTATCTGTTTTAAAGTTTTAATATATATTGTCATATTTTTAATGTTTTGAATGATATTTTTATTTCTTCTTAACTAATTATATTTTGAATTTATTCCTTTTAAATATTTACTAATAACAAAGTCTATTTTTTTACTTGTTTGTTTTTTTATATTCTATATAATGGAAAGTTATACAAAGCATATACTCTTGAACAATTTAGAAAATAATATACCCATTTTTAGTGCTTCAAAATTTATGTCAAGTGCTTTGTTAATTTTTATGATGTCATTTTTTGTTTAATAGTTGGACAAACTTTTTAAAATAAGTTCATAAAATGCAAAAATATTGATAATTATATTTGTTTTGGACAAGAACTTCAAATTTCTTTAATTTAAAAAATATGCAATTAAGAAAATGATTAATGTTAGAGATTTTTTAAAATATTAAAAGTTATGTCCTATTACGTAAAAAATCAACATAACAGAACACTAATAAAAAATAAAGTATCATAAGTTAAAAAAAAGTAACCTTAAAAAATAAATCAACGTACTTTATTTTGTACATTCAAATTTTTTTAATATTATAATCTGATCAAATATCATAGTGCAACCAACGTTTTAAATAATTGTAAAACATTATTACTATTAAACATAAGAATTTAGTGTTTTTAAATAGAAAATTAACATTGTTAATCAATGATATAGTAAGAATTTAAAATCATAAACAAGAAAACAAAGATAAATAATACACAAGTATTAAAAACAAAAAAAATACAATGATAACAAAACAATAAATTTTTTAATTAGTTGTGTAATGCTTGGTGCTAAAAAATTTTCGAAAAATTGTATAAATGATACTTAAATAATAATAATAATACTAATAGTATTAATATATAAAATTAAAGATATTAACTGTAGACATTATATAAATAACATAGACATGAAATATCATATTTATAATATCATTTTGATAATGCTCTAATGCGTTAAGCAACTATAATAATAGGATTCAAAAAATAATCATTTAATATGGCAAACTTTAAAATCTTGAAGATGTTTTCAATTTTAAAAATGCACAAACTCGCAATAATTTAAAAATAGTGAAAAATCAGTTTGTTTTACATAGTATACATAAAAATTGAAAAAAAATGTATAATTAAATAATTTTAATTCTATTAATGGTATTATTAAATGTTTACTAAAAAAAATTAAAAAATAATTTTTAGCAAATAATTAACACAAAAAAGAACTATAAGTTTAATAAAAAATTGTACAAAAATAATAAAAAAATTTATGTACAAAATAAAATATATTAATTAAATAAAAAATCGAAGACATTTACCAAGTAGGAAAAAAATGAAATACAAAACTAAATGAGTATTTGTTTTTTAATTAACACAGCAATGAATGGGTATTTGTTTTTTTAATTAATTGTATTAACAAAAAGAAGTTAAAATAAATTATAGGTCCTCAAACCTTTAAATAAACATAATTAAATAAATAATTAAACCAAAAAACAAATATTACCAATATAAAAATTAAAAATACATAACAATACTTAAATATTATAACAAAGTTTATGTTAAAAAAAATAATTTCAAAATTACTAACAATTATTTGCATTTTTGGTCTCCATAATTCTCCTTGCTCTAACTCTCCTTTCTTTTTCATTCAAGTAAAAGAAAAAAACATTTGTGCTTTGTTATATAATTCATCGTGCATTGGATTACTATACGCATCAAAATCAAATTTCTTGTCATAATTTTTCTTTTTCTAAGTGTTTTATTTCATTGAAAGATTGCAATAACCCATTTATTTCATTTTATTTTTGTGAGCATCGTCACTTTTCGAAAGTTTTATGCTAATTAGTTTGTTTTTCATAGCCTTTTTTTGGAGAGGTTGCAGTTTTGAATACGAATTGAATCACGAAAATTATTGTACCTTTTATTATTTATAATTTTATAACTTTTTATTTTTTCAAAATTTAAAATTTAATGAATATATTTTTAAAAAAAGTAAAAATTTTACAAAAATGTTTAACAACATCTTATTTTTTGTTTAAAGACAACATAAAATTTTTATTGGAAAATAAATTTCTAAAAATACTTTTTCATAAGTAAAATTATTTTTCCTATCAATTATTCCGTCTTCATAAACCAAGTTTCAGTTGGTATTAGAGTCATGGGCCTTTCTAATGTGATTAAATTGTCCATGGAGAACAATTGCTTAAATTAATACTTGAACACGTTTTGATTAACATGCTTCTGAAACAAAAAGCAGTGCATCAATATCAAAAGAGAGGAATGAATTATGGACTTAAAAATAATTTTTGCTTTTTTTAAATGCATTTTGTTTCTCAAAAATAATTTTATGTTTATTATAAACTTTTATTACGAAATTATATATTATTTTAAATATGACAAAGAAAGTAAAGATAAAAATTTTAATAAGACTGCATAATTTTGAAGTAGTTGAATTCTAATTAAACATACATCCACCTTTGACCAATTTAGAGAAAAATACCAATAATAAAAGGTTATAATTTAAAAGTTTTCTTTGGTTCACTTGCAACCTATTAGCTTCTATAGGATCAACTATATCTCTTGTTTTCGTCAGCTTAATCCAAATTTAATTTCTTATGAGATCAAATTAAACTCGAGCTTTTCCAAATGTTGCCCCTCCTATGCAAAGAGAACAAAAAATACAACAAGATGAAAATATTGTGATAAATTTTTATAGGTTTTTATATGTGTTGATTAACGAAACAAAATAGAATGAGGTTAAATTTAAGAAGATAAATGAGACATTACAAGTTTAAATGAGCAAGGCTTAGCTAGAAAAAGTTGTTGACTTGAGAAGGAGAAGTTGTACTTACTGCCAGTAGAATCTACCTCAGTAGAATATTGAGTAATGTTTTGTTGAGGTCATAAAAATTAATTCATATTTTGTAGTTATTCCATTTACACTTGTTAGGTATTTACAGAAAAAATTTTATATAGTCGTTACAAAGTGTAGAAAAGTTATGTGAAAACTTATAGCCAAATAGCTTAAAAAGCATTTGAAATTAGGTTAAAATAGTTTTTTCGAAATCGCTAGTACAAGAGCAAAATAATTAGCCATTAGGCAGTATGGACTAAAGTAATTGGATCTGATTGAAGGTGACATAGACCATCAAATCTAATGCTTAATAAGTGGATTAGTTATGGAGATTTGTTCAAGATTGATTGGATCTAAGCCATTCAATCATGTCAAATGAGATATGGATCGTTTGGTTCGACATAGAAAAAGTTACATTAGATGTCAATCATAAGATTCAAATAGGATAATTAAGAGCCACACGATCCAAGGGTAATAAGAAAAGAGTTCTTGTCATCCAATAAGTTAGGATGAAGGTGTGACCATCAGATGTGTGGATAAAAACATATAAAACTGAGGAATTAGTAATCAACTATTAATAAAGTGGAGTTGAGCCCCACCATGCAATCATGATTTTTGATACTGATTGGCACAAGGGATTTTGTCGCATATTATTGGGATGGAAAAGTATTTAGACATTATAAGCACTCAAATGAGAATAACATTAGAACCTAATTAAGGTTGGCTCCCACCTTGTCCACCAGTATACATAGTTTAGAAATTTACAATCACCATGAATGACCTTGATTTGATTTAGTTTTGACTGTTTCTAGACCCGAGGCTTGCGAGTGCCCCCTGGGCTAGCCCAACCTAAGAGCTTTGGACTTGGGCACAAACTGGGATTTGAAAATTTTTTATAACCTAAATTATGAAAAATTTAAAAAAAATAATTTTTTTTAATTTTTTAAAGTTTAGGAAACAATCTAACAAGAAATTTGACAAGGATAAAATTTAAATAACAAAATTATTATGGGAATAGAAAATAAAATCTTATTTGTTTGCTAAATCAAGTAGATAATTGAATAATTTATAATTGGGTGTGATTTGAAATTAAAATGAAATGAGACTATAATAAAATCAATAAGCTAATATTTTATAAAAAAAAGCATTTTCACCATCATCAAATGTGCATTGGTTATTATTAACATGCGAACCTATTTTACCATAAACAATTCTATTAAAATAAATTACCAAATATTTAAGACTTCTTTGATCAAATCCAAGTGTGACCTAACCACTTCCTCTAACAATCTACAACTTTTTTTGTGGTCATTATGATCTCTATTGAAATTTTAAGATAAAACTGACTTGAAGTAAGTAAATAGGGAAATAAACACATAAAACAAATCATAGGGTGTATTAAAACCGAAAAAATTTAAAAAAATGGATACAAAGAAAAAAATTGAATTTATTAAATGATAAAGCTACAAATATTTTAATTTGTGCTTTGAATGTTGTTAAGTCTAATAGAATTATGAGTTTAGAAATTACTTTTGAAATTTGCCACAAGTTAGTGGTAACATAAAAAGGTACATCTTTTTGTTTAAGAAATTAAAAATGGTATCGTGACATACGAATAAGAGTTGTCGATAATGCTTTCTAATGAATCTATTGAAAGAATATTTATTTTGTTTATTAACATTATTAATGGAATTGTTAGTTTGGTAAAGGATATATCTATGAATGAACATGTAAAAAAGATTCTTAGAATTTTTCCCAAAGATTATTAACCTTTCACCACAACCTTCAAGATTATGACAAGCATTTCTATAATAACATTAGATGACTTTATAGGTGAGCTCATAACTAATGAACTAAAGATGGACAGGAGAAAAGTAGATAAAGGCTTTGTTTAGAAAACAAATTAGTGAATGAAGATTAAACAATAGCACTAAAAAAAAAGAAAGATACCTTAGAAGAGTAGACTACAGTTAAAGGCTGGATAGCTATAATTTTGGAAGGTTTTTCTAAAGGTTTTTGTGTTACAAGAACTAATATGAAAGAAACGTCTAAAAAGAGTGAGAACAAAAGTTGACATCTTTTTCCATGATTGTTACAAACTCAGACCAATCAAACCATCATGTCCATTGCAATCAGATTGAATTGAAATAAAGAAAAATGCAATGAAGAGAGAAAGAACCAGAAGAAGAAAGTCTTGAATAAATCTTGAAGTGAATTTGAGGAGACTAATACAAGTGAAGAGGAAGAGAAAAGGAGGAGCTATTTTTGATGGTTGCTCAAGGGGATGTAGATAAAGTGGGAACATCGTTAAGTGAAGTAGAGTTAAGTTATTATAATGAAGGATTTCCTTAACAATTAATTTGCATGCGATAATAAGAAACTTTATTTATGGAATATAAGAAATTAAAAGAAAGCATAGTGAATATTTAAGTCTTTGTGACTGAATTAGAAATAATTAGAAGTCATATTTAATGAGCATGCAATATCCTAATAATGGAATAGAATAAAAATAAATAGCATGCGTCATTAGTCAAAGAATTAAAGATCTTAAATCCTTGAAAAATACTTGTTCATTATTAATTAGGGAAAACTGTAGTTCATCCACTCAAAATTATCGTTGACCAAAAAAAAGTTGGCTTCATAAGTCTAACAATTAATTTATAATTATAGCATGGTTTTCTTTTGAAAGATTAGTAAGATGTGATTCATGGATAATTGATGTTTGAGAAATGATCAAAGCAATCAATTTATTAATCCAATAAGAAGCCTATGTTGAAGGAATTATGTGATAGCAATTTAAGTAATTTATTTTATCCCATTATATATAAAATTAGAAAATATGGAAATCTACTAGTTATTAAAACTATAATAAAAAATAATTAATTATATGATTTGAAAAAAGTAAGTAGTTCTCAAATAGAATGTTTCTATCATATGTTAATGAGTTTAATTTATGGCATAGAGGACTTTGCAATACTAGTACACATACTTTTACAAATAAATGATTTGGTCAAATACAACGCTTGAGTACAGACATAAGAAATATGGACTAGTTCTATTAAATGACTATTATAGGTATACATAATTTTCTTACAAAAAAGGAGTAACTCTTGATGAAAATTTTATATGTTGACAACTAATTAGAAAAGAAGTGTGGTCATAATTTAGTTGTCATTAGAAGTAATATTGAAGTTGAATTTAGAACTAAGAAAATTATTGATTATTTTAATAATAATAGAATTTCATTAACATTTTCTATATTTTGGATTATTATTAGATAAATCATATTTTTTGAAATTTTAACAACATTGCTAGAGGAGTTTGATCCCTTATAGAATGAAATAAACGTGAATAAGTTGATGCAATTCTACAAAAATATTGCATTACTATTGCTGATTATTGATCAATCTAAGCATGATTGTCTAACAATCAATGTAACCATTTCTTGAACTATTTTCCTATCCATTTCTTGTCCTTGTAAATAAATGCCAAATGAATGAGAGTTTTCTTATTCACCATTCACTCATGTAATCAATGAATTCATTCCTTACATCCCACATATGATTGGATGAACTCTTGTATCCATCAAGTGCAGCTATTACATTTAAAGTATACTATTCCAATCCACAAAGCTTTAGTTTCCTCACCAATTTGAGCCACCAAGTACCAAGGTGTTCTTCATTTACCACTTTAATTCAGCATACACATAAGTATTATAGGCACTATTTTCTCTCCATGGATTATGAATAAGCTAGTGAACTAATCATCCGTATTTAAAGTCTGGTAATGGATAATTTTAATTCATAAAATCAAAATCCAATGGGATTTATTCACAATTTAGTGCTAAAAATCTATTCTCTCTGATAGATTATGCAGTTAGCTACAATTAGCCATAAGTTCCATGAGAGGATTTCCAATTAGTTTTGTTTTGAGTAGAAGCATAAAATAGTTTCCATAGCTCTTATTTGTTGTACCACTTATATTACAAGAAATGATGTTATCCAATAAATGTCATTTGTCATGAAATTTAAGAAACTCAAGCACTTCTATGCATCCTACTTAAGTTAAGATGCCTCTTTAACTATTTCTAATATTTCACTTTGAGTGCCCATTCTCAAATAAGGTTGAAATCTTCCTCTTTAGATTACATTTGACTAGAATTGTAGATCATTTAACCTACTCACTGCTAAAATCTTAAAATGATTGCTCCATGCCAATTCATTTGGAAACTTAGTTTTCCCTAGGCATGTGTTAATTCTACAACTAACTGTATTAGGTAAACCATTTGTGACTTTTTACACTCCTTCCTTGCAATGGAAAAATTTCTTCGTGCCAGAATATTTTTCATACAACATTCATATCTAAAATGAAACTATCAAAATGCAATGACTTTTCATTTATAAAGTTGCTTAACTCATAAATAATTGCTTAATGTGATTCCATTCATTCACATTTGTTGGTGCTTATTTTTTCTTGCATATTTGGTGATATTTTGTTTTTTTACAATTAAGAGAGGTTTGGCCTTCACCATAGAAGTTGATTTAATAACAACATTATCATATTTAATTCATTTCCATAATTTATTTGAGCTTCCAAATTTTTTTGTTATCCAAATTCATCAAAGTAATTCCTTCCCTAGATCCAGTTCAACACACGTCTTGTTGATGCTTATTCTAGTTAGGTTTACACTAGATATAGTCACTTGTATAGGATTTTTTACTACAAAAGCAAATGAGTATCTGGCCACCTCAATAAAAAACTAAAATGAAACTAAGTTAAATCTAATGTTGATTAAAACAACATTCACGTGAAACTTATGATTCCACTTAAATATTGTTTTCTTAAAGTCATTGATATTCCATGCTTCGTGGAATGAACATCTGAAATAATCTATGAAATGTAATTAGTACATGTCAGTTATCCAAAAACGATACCTTTTAGTCATTGAAAATTTTGATTTTCTTAAATACCACTATCAATTTTGGAAAAATGTTTGAAAATTTCCTCACTAATTTAAGCCTGACTAGTTTGTCAAATTTTTCAATTTCTACTTCATTGAAAAAAAATTTTGGGTGACCATTGAATGTTCTCCTTGGTTGATGCAAACTAGTGAAAGGTAAACTACCTTGCAAACAACCTCAACAAATGAATGCTTGATAGAGGTAAGGCCCTCTGAACCTACAACAAGGACTTACTGCCCTACTGGCTTAGTATAACTAAAATATGGTGGAGTGCAGGATGTCTCCTCCAGGTGTCTCATTGACTCCACTCTAGTTGGCAATTAACATTATATAGGATATGCATCACAACCATTGACTATTTAATTTTTTGTTATTCACTATTGTTGCTCATGTATTCCATAGAATATTAAAAAAAGATTATTTGGGATATGCAATATTATGTTGTCATTCCTTAACAATGAAATAATTGTGTGCATCATAATTTAATGTAATTTCCCTCTATCAAGTGGATAATAATCACGCCTTCTTACATGACAACTTGTCATAAGAAGATACAATAATTCTTATATTTTTTGAATTCAATATCTAATCTATGTACAAAAAATGGTTGAGATTTAAGAAATTTAAGATTGGGTTAAATAGATGTGAATCAAGATTATTAGCAATTCAAAAACAATACATAACATATATATTTATGGATAGAATTCTAGTTCATCTAGATTCCTTATTCGACATATTTTGATTCATAATGGATTCATGTTTATCAATTTGGTGGCGCTTAATTCCTTGTCAATCAAAATTAATTGAATAATTGAGTTATATTAACAAATGCTTAATCTTACTAATTATGATCTTCAAATTTTATTGTTTTTTTCTAAGTTTAAATTTTTATTATTTGATGTTAGAAGTTGGCTACATGATCAATTCTTAAAGCTAATCATTATGAATGTAGCTTTAAAAAAATTTAAACATCAAACAAATAGCAGTGATTAAATATTCCAAAAACATTGTATTCGTTAAAGGTAGCAAATGTGGTGAGTGTGAAGTATTTCAAGCTCACATCGAAAATAATGTCACTTATAAATTTGAACATATCTATGTTGAATTGAACTATTGGTTTTCGTTAAAGAGTAGTGTAATTAAATTTTTCTTTGCCCATAGCAATAATTTTTTGTTACCTTTCATGTTACATTCATAAAGCATACAAATTTGCCCTTAATGACAAGGCATTTTCATGTATAAAATTTTTCAATATCGATGTTAACAAGAGCTAGTGATGTTCCATGCATATGCATATATGATATAAAAACTAAAATATTTCGTTCAAATTATAAAATTCATAAAAATCAATCAATAGAAATTTTTTTTATTAATAATATCAAAATTTTTATTTTTGAGCAAGCTATTTTCTAATACCAAATACTTGAAAATGTAATCAAGTTCTAAGGGAACATTGTCATAGTACTTCTTTTTTTGAATGTAATTCACTAGTGAATGAAATCTTCAAATAATCATTGTGTTAATGATTCATATTTTCTAAAGTTAACCATATATCTTTTTAGGATCATAAAGATAAAGAAAAATGAAGAAATCATGAAATGTATTAGGAAAATATCATAAAACTATATAAATGTTGTAATATTAGACTCGATAACAATATTATTTATATTTTGTAATGTTATTTCGTATAATTTTAAGAAAATTATAGCTATTAAAAATAATTATGCAAAATTAAAAGATGTTGATTTAATAATAAATTATAAATTAAGTAAAGTTCATACAGCTAATCATTCTTCAAATCCAAGTTAGTATAAAATGATATGCTAAAACCTATTTTTTGGCCATCGACAATTGAAAAGTTCCTACATTAATGGAGCATGTCCGTATAAAGGCCTACCCAATGGCTCCATAGTTTTACAATAAAAAATATTAATATTGTTGAATAAGTAAAACATTCCCAGAAGCTTAAGACATGCATTGATTCTTAACATAAGGGATATCAACCTAAAAAAGTGGTTGTAATAACAAACATCTAGAATACTAAAGTTATCTGTGAAGTCTCAAGGTGAATAGTTGAGTTTTTAGATTGATAAATAAGAGAATTACATGTTCACTATGACAGACTAGAAATTTGGATTGGATGATTAATTTCTAAAAAGTTGAAATTAAATGATTAAGAGCTTTCCTACAGAGTTGATGTTCTTGTGAATGCTGGATAATATTTTGGGATCTACCTTTTTGAAGCATTTCACTCTACTTCTTAAGTTACCTATAATGAAAATTTGTTGGCTTGGATAGGAAAGGACAATATTTGAATATTTTGAACATATTTTAGAATTCTAAAGTTCATTTATAGAGTTTTAAAAATCATCACAACTTATAAAATACATAATTTAAATTGAACCAAAAATATTCTTTGAGATGATGCAAAATTAAGTTAACATAAGTGTCAGTCTAATGAGTAAGGACATGGCCTACACAATCAATGTAGCACAGATAGACAGACATAATTACAACTCAAGTCTAATTTGCAGGTCAGCACGAGCTAACAAGTTGACTTGTGTTGACCGATCAAGAAATTTCATGGATTACAGATCAACACTTGTCAGAGTGTGTTTAGTGGGTCATTGAGTTTGAAGAGTCAAGGTGGGTCTAACAAGACATGAATTAACACTAATACTGGTAAAGGTGAAAGGTGATAGTGAGCAAAACCAAAAGGCAACTCAACACTCAATTCTAAGCCTTTTTTTAACTCATTTTTAAAAACACTTTTTGCTAATAGAATTATCATGTTACTATAAGGATATATTGAATAGCATTTAAAGTTTGAAGTATTTAAAAGCTACTAATCAATATCCAAATGACTGAAAAATTATAAATGCAAATAGCTTAAAAATTTGATAAAAGGAAAATTAAAAAGTGCAATAAACAAGGGTCAATTGTAATTCATCCTCGTAATAAGAATGATATCAGAGACTAACTAAAAGTTGAGAAGCCGAACTTTTGTATGGCTTAGTGCATGGCAGACAAGTATCCAATGGAAACTCTGCGTGAAGTGTAGAATGTTACCATGTCACAACCTTAATAAAGTTTTTTAAATATAAGAAGATAACTACTCAACGATGTTTTTGAAGCATGAACTAGAACTTATTGGATAACTCTAAAGCAAAAAAAACTCTAAAAGATTCACTTCAAAGAAGAAATAATGTCTATTTTATTACATATTGGATAATTCTAAAGCAAAAAAAACTCTAAAAGATTCTCTTCAAAGAAGAAATAATGTCTATTTTATTACATATGATGTCTGGCATGATATGAACGTAGATATGAAAAGCTTATATATTTTATTAAGCTATGTTGATGATATAAATGATCTGCATAGCTTTCTAAATAATGCAATAGAAAATGAAGAATTGAGGTTTCAAAAATTTCTAATAATTAGATGACGATGTGAAAATTCGCTTGTAGATGATTAAATTTGTCAAAAGTTATATAGTTCTATTTATATTTGATATAAGTAGTTGACATCTCCTAAAATCATTTAGTCAACTTTTCCAACATTAATATGTATTGAAGTCACAATATTTATAATTTATTGCTTAAAATGCATTATAATTTTTATCAAGACCTCTAGAGGCTATGCTTGATATGCTAACAAGTTAGCATTCAATGATTCGGAGTGCCTCATTGAAGCATTAGCATTACCAATTCAATCTTTTTATTTGAGTGAGACAAATGCATAAAAGTAACCATAGTGAGTATGATTGATTCCACATACGTTATGCATTGAAATTGTATAGTACACATAAGAGTACTACAAATGTCCTTAGCCTAAGAAACTGTCAAATTGTATGATGAGGATCATATTGACAAACAATTTGTCTAAGGAACTATCTTGGTCTAAGACAACTATCTTGGTCCAAGTCAATAAGCCTAATTGATAAGTTTGGTTAATGTATAAGTGTATTATTACAACTAAATAGATGGACACAATTCAAAGGTACTTCAGAGAAATCCAAATGGTCTGTGCCATCCATATATTTAGCTGATGAAAATTTTATTCGAAAGAAAGATATCATGTACTATGTTGATGGAATTTTGTCAACATATTTCACTAATCCTTCATAATGAGTGGCTATATCATAACAACCTTGACACAAAGAGGAAGCACAAAAGATACACCTAATCGTTTAACATCAAGAAATGTGCATAAAAGATGTTAATCTTGATGTCAAATGTTGTACTTGCATCATTAAGGAATCATAATCCACATGCTAAGAAATTATTCTCAATTAGAGTAATAAAAACTGAGTAACTATGCATTATTAAAATTTTTTGGACCAATCTAAAAGATCTATGCTTGGTGGCCTACTTAGCCATGATTGTACTTCATATGAATTAAGACTTAATTTAGTACAATGATGAACTTCGTAACAATACATGTTGAAATATTTGACAAGTGTCATTGCATTTGTTTTCTCATTAATGAATACAATAGTAGGATTGAAAGCCATGATAATGGTGCAAAGTATCCAAAGAAAGTCTTTAATAATTCCAAATAAATAGAGAGTCTAATGTATTGCCAAATTAAGTCTATCATAATTAACTAGTGCCACTAAACAAGTCTTTACATAAGGTTGATTAGGAGTTTGTGCTGGCCAACGAATCAAGAAGTCCTATATGATGAGGATGTAGAACATGTTTTGGAATTAAAATTGATGAATAATTTAATTATCTATTTGATCAAATGAGAATGAAATAGTTAAGAAAAAGATGGACTTTTTCTCATTCTGTGCATATATTATTCGAAAAAAGAATAATAAATTTGATATGTAGACTCTTAATAAACAAATTTTCTATTGTTTTAATACTAAAAAAAATATTGTAATAATAATTTATTATGTAATCAATTTACTTTAGCAAAAGTACTCAAAATTTTATGAACCATTCTTTTGTATCTTTGGTATATTCAAGTTCATGTTTGATGGGAATATATTGGAATGGGTTGGATTGGTATTCCTTTTTGTACAAAAAAATTATTATCTACGATATAACAAAAATAGTTATCATTTGTTAAAATTGAGAGAATATGTGGACATTGACTTTCGGGCTAAGAAAAGAGCCACACCAAATGGGTTTATTCCTTATTCCTCGAATATGATTAACTTGACATTTGTTTTGTCAACCAAAGTAGCATATCAAAATTTATTTCTTGAGAAAAATTGAAAGATATATGACAAAATCTAGTGGTTTTCCAAGATTTTAATTCATTATTCTTAGCCCCAAATGCTAAGTAATTTCCAAAAGAACAAATTCAAGTCAGCCATATTGATCGTGTGAATGCATTCCATACATTTGATTATGGATGCAATAGTTGGATGACTTTCCTTATGAGCACTACATAATATACAAACAGTTCTCCTCTTCAAGCTTAATTTAAGCTTTGCAAACTTTAGGAATTTGTTATGAATTTAGAACCTCAAATGAATAAAGTTACTAGCTATTTATGCTTACTAATTGGTTACTACATTTCCTTCCCTAAATATGTGTTATAATTTAAATACTTTGCAAAGAAATTGATTCATTTTATTTAGTTAGATTAAGATGCCATAGAGAATACCAATACTTTTTTGAATCATAATAGCGAATGATTAATTGTTTGATTCGATAATAATATTTCTATAATCCTTTATTACCACATAAATTTAAACCACATGGTATTTCAATGGCTTCAACATGTATATTTTTTAGAATCTATGTAAACTGAGAGTGCTTTAAAAGCTCTACCAGGTAGTTTCCAATCACACAAACACAACCTATAGTGCCATGGTTTTTCTATTTAGTCCACTAAAATTTAATGTTTCTAAATCCTCTACTAAGGGAGTCCATTGAACCAATTTTTTATTTTTCAATTAATGTCAAAAAATTAAGGAAGCAATGTATATTTTACCATTTGTGGATCTATTGAACTTCTTTACATAATTGAGCAACATTTTAAAATTGATAAGTATTATGTTTAGCTATATCAGGAAAATAACAAGGAATATTGGCTCATTGAATTGTTTTGAATTTTTATCTTATAGATATTACAACGTATGAGAGATGGTAGAACAATAATTTCTCAATAGCTATTTGGTTTGTGTGACTCCACTTTCATCCTTATACAATTAATAGCTATTGGATTTGTTTAATTCCAATATTCATTACAAAGGGGTTCCATAAGAATCATTTGAGGCCCTTATAAGGATAAAAAAACATTTGTTTGTAAATTGAAATTCAACTTCCAAAAGTTATCAAATGGTAATTAGTTATTTAGGAGACTCCACATTAATGGAGATATTTTGGAAGGTTGAATTGATCGTCCCATCTTGAATTGATAGTGAATTTACCAACCTTAGTGAGGGTCCAATAATCATGACCAAACTTATCTATTTTGTTCCAATAATTCTTTATATTTGATTCCAAGTCATTGAAGATGCTCCACAACATTCTTTTCTAAAGGAACTTACATCTCAAGAATGTATAATTGATAAATTTCAAGGTGTAGACCTTTTAAAAATGCTTTACATTATATACATCCATAATATCCTTTGATTTCATAACCAATAATGCATAATTTTCATAGTGGAAGCTCAACAAGTTTTATCTAGACAAATTGTGCTTCCTCACCAAATTATTATTACCCAAAAGAAAACCATTTATCAAGCTCTGTAAAAAATTAATAGTATTATTATGAAGATAAGATATAATTTTATTTATAAAGTGCAATTCACTAGAGGTCCTAACTAACAAGAGCTACCTCTCATTGAGAGTAATTTCATTTTGGATGTTTTGTTGCTTTAGTATTAAAAGTGGACCACTTATTTCCTACCTTCAAATAATGTGCTTTTGGGTTATGGGATTGGAAAGTTGTGTCTTTTCTAAAGTAAGAGCTTCTTGTGAATGTTTTTTTACTTGTGTTTCATGTTTGTACATCTACTAAATATGATCCATTGTACATTAATCTACAAACTTGATGTGACCTAGAGATTAGAGAAGAATAACTTGATATTTTTAACAAGTGTTTATAAACATTTAAGAAGGTTAAAAGGAAATCTGCAAAGCACAACTGGGACTATGGTTGACAACCACTTGGATTGGCCTAGTGCTTCCCTTTTCCTTGTATATGCTCATTGTTTAAACCTCTTCTTAGTTTTTAAGCTACAATGTGGAGAAAAAAATACGGATAGATATTAATTAGTAGATTATTAAATTAACTATTTAAGTTCAACTAGTGTAATATATTTTACCCCAGGATATATTATTGAACACATTATTGAAGTCTAGCTCCATTATAAAGCTATTAGCTTTGATTTTCTCATTTACATCATGAAGTTGCTCTTACGAAAGTATGAATTCTTTTGTAGGTAAGTTATTTTTTGTGATTTCTGCTTAGCAAAAGCTAATTGCTCCACTGACATGATAGTGGATAGGAAACTCTATTAGAATTCAAAAAAGTATTCCCATTGTACTCTTAAATGTCTTCTCCATACATCTCCTATATTTTAGAAACAATGGTTCATTCATATTAAGCTTTGTTAGTTCTAACCATGATAACTCATTTATAACTCTTTGATGTTATTTACCTTCTCTATAACTTGGTATTCTTCTTCTTCAATCTTTAAAATTATATGACCACATCCAAGTTATGTTCCATTCCTTAAGGTGGGCTTTAGCTCTCTTCAACTTATAAACTAGGCCAACATTCCTAATCTCAAAATTTCAAGACTCCAATTCTGAGCAACAACTAGAGAGAATTATGTACTTTCAATCTATGTGCATTAGAATCTAACTTGTCTAAGGTTAGGTTTAATTGTTTCTAGAGAAATGATTAGTAATAGGGATTGGTATGACAAGAACTTTGTTCATATCTGGAGCCACTATGTTAGGAAGGCCTTCAGAAAATCATGATTGATTAGAGTTCTATCCAAAAGAATGACCATTATATTTCAAACCTTCCCAAAGATATTTGACTGGCCTTTCTTTTATGGAAGGAAGACAAGATATTTGACATTGTAATGATAATCACACCGACATCCATGTAGGATTCTAAGAGTCTTCAAGAGCCACAAGTGGTCCCCAATTGAAGGAAGCATACACTATTGGATTTCTTATAAGACTAAATGTGTAACTATTTCCTTCTGAGACTATTCATGAAATGGCTTCCTACAAATTCTAGAGGTTCTTATCATGAAATGTGATAGTCCAACAATGGGCTTAACTATTCAAGTTTAACTAGCACCAAACCATGGGATTGGGGTAGCTCAGAACTATAGAGAAAGCATGTGACTACATCAACTATGGTTTCCTATGGTCTATCTTATAAAATATCAGCTTTTAGAAATGTTGTTTTATTTGATTGCACAATCTATTTGAAAAAGTTATTTGAAAATAAAGGTTAATGATAAAAAATGAAAGAATAATTTATTTAAAAAATAATAAATAAAAAATATTTAAATTTTAATAATCTAACACAATAAAGCTATAAAAATGTTTCTAAATAAGAAATGCAAATGTTCTAGTGAAAGAAAAGAATACAATTATTAAGAGCAAAAAAAATAAAAAAGTAAGGTATATTTCTATTTAACTTGAATATAAATTATAATTTAAATAACTAAAAAAATATTATCTTGATCAATAAGTGATGGATATGACATTATGCAAAAAAACATAGAAAATTGCAAAATGATTGAGAAGTATAATATTTCATCTTGGAGAAAATTTTCCTTTTGCATAAAAAAATACTTTTCTAGTTTTTTAAATCATAATTTTAGCATAAATAATAAAAATTATGATTAATTAAAAAATATTATTTTTATGGTAAATAAAATATTGAAATTTAATTTTTACATTTGATCTTTTAAAAAGGTTTTTTGATAATCATACCTCAAAAATAAGCAATAAAATAAAAAATATTAAAATTATAAAAACAAAACATTTAAGATGTTATAAGAAAGTAATATTCAAAACATTATGCATAACACTAATAGCTCCTATATTTTAATATAAACTTATTCAACTCAATATTGTAATTAATTAAAATATTAACAATAAAAAAATCAATTAGATCACATAACATCACAATTTTTTAAATGTATTTGTTTAAGCATGCCAATTACCAAGAACTTACATTGATAAAGAAAGGTATAAAAAGGCAAAAAATTTAAAATCTCATAGATAATAACTCAATTAATTAATTGAGCAAAATAAGTTTAATTTGTCCAAAAAATATTATTAAATAACACAAAATTGACTAATAAATTTACAAGATCTTAGGGAAGAAAGAACTAAAGTAAAATTAGAAGAAGTTATTAATATTAGAAATTAAAAAGAAAAGTAGGTGTATTTATAAGAAAAAATTATTATATGAAGGCAACAACTTTAAATATCTATTTAGAAAAATAAACTCCAAATATGTAAGAAATAAAAATGATTGAATAATGCAAAAATGTTAGTGTATTGTATTAAAGAAAAATCAAAAATATAATTTATTAATATAGATCAAAATATTTCATATCAATTTTAATGTTAAAATATTTTTGTGTAGTTTGGGAAAAAATATATTGACAAAATTCTAGTTATGGCACATTTCGATAAGAAAGTTTCAACAATTTGAGGGATAGATATTATGTAATTAAGAATAAGATTTGAAACATTATAAATAGAACATAATTGTTATATTAAAAGGTTTAGAAATTTATGTCAAAAAATATAAATGAACACATATAAATAAATAATATGGAAGATAAAAACCTATAATCTATGGAATAATAAAACATAAAAAATATTTAGTGTTAGAAATCTGTGAACATGTGATGTCCATAACTGGGGGTGAATTATATAAATTTAAACTTAATTAAAATTAAATTTGTTTTTGCACATAACTCATGATATAAATATTGGTAAGATTCTTTTAACTTTTGAAGAGAAAATGAAAATAAACTTTAACAATTTAATATAGATTTTTTGTACCAAATAAATTAAAGTCACTCTAATAATCTCTTATTAATTTTAATATTTCTTTCAAGAAGGTAGATTTTGGAAAACTTACTTATTTTTCAGAAAATAATTTTTCTACTCAAAATCAATCAAACTAAAATAAAGTCACCTATTAAATTTTCGAAAAAAAAATTAATGTCACTATAATAATCTACTATTAAATTTTTAGAAAGTCTTTTTCAACTTTGGTCAGCCATTACGTCACAATATTGTTATTCTTAAATAATAAATAAATTAAACAAAAGCAAATGGTCTGAAATGTTTTTAGGCGATTCTATAAAACTATCGCTTGCATTTCTCTTAATCAACAAAAATAAGCTTCAATTAGCAACACTTTTGTAGTGGCGTGTGGTTTCTTTTTAATAGGCTAGATATTGTCTATAGATGTTGATGGGCATAGCTAAAATTTTTGCTAATGATGGGTTAAATTGCAAGTGCATGCATTGCTTGTAAGAAGGACATCATGGTTATATAACTTGGGCCACCATAAGATAATATTTTCTTTTGTAATAGAAAAAACATCAGGTAAAATCTTTCTAAAGTATGGTAAATTAAAGTGGTATAGTTCTTTATTTAGTAACATAAATGGATATCTTTTTAACAAAAAAATAATGTATGGGTTTCGACAATCAGTGGTCTAAAGTTTTTTGCTTGGTAAACAATTTGTAGAAGTGCCATTGATTATAATGCTATTATTTATAATGAACATAAAATCCTTTTCTCCAAACTTGATGAAGGTATGGAAAGCGATGGCACTTCCACAATCCTCACATCTCTTAGGTTGGCTAAAGGTATGTTTCGAAACTCTATTGTGCTAGTGCCATCAATTGCCTCATTGGAGTTTTTATTCTCTAGGTAGGAATATGAAGCATATTCTTTGTTTTCTAAAATTACAAAAATTTCTCTTTTGTGACATATCTTATTGTGTGTGTTATTGCACTACAATATGACCTCACGTTTTACATTAGAAACATGTTACCTTAGGTAATTAATGAATATGTTGGTTGGTTTTTATTGTGAGTTTAAGGATAGGGATTTGTATGGGTTGTGTTGGTACATGACTTCTGGATTATCTAACAATGAAGGATTAAAAGTTTAACTTAGTTGATGGTTCAACTCTTTTGGTTAGATAAAGCTTTTATAGGTGTCAAACTCATTAGCAATCTTATTGACCTCTTCCAAGCTATGAATTATGTGCCTAAAAAACTCCTTTTGCATATATTATCTATGCCAAGCTCAAAGTTACAAAAAAAGTGACCAAATGGTCTTCATTAACACCACAACAAAAATGATACTCATCCAAATGAGTAATGTGCTCATTAACATATTTTTGTCCTTATGTTAGGCAAGTCTTTTGAGATGTAACTGATTCTTTTATCAGAGTCATATGTATTTCTATGAGTAGTGATACCCTTATTAATAGTGGGTGTCTATAACTCAGTTTCTTTTATAACTTAGTTTTGTTAGCAAGCTTCATTCAGTAAAACTACTCCGTTTTTCATTTAGTCTAAAACATTAAAAGCAATAGTCAAAGGAAATGTTTTGGTCTATGTAGACTTTAGGGTTTATGCTATATTTTAGGAAGGGAGTCTCATATTTGATGGACTTTATGATTTTGGCATCATAATTTTCTTAGTCTCAACCCAAGAAATGGTTTTTGATCATAAGAAGTATTTTATTAAGGTCGTTGGCAATATTAGGTTTGAAAATGGTATGGTCATTTTGAGCTTGTTCTAAGGCAATCCTAAAACCATATTCCTCCCACTAGGCATCAATAGATTATATTCTAATTAGGAGACCATGGAGAGTCATTTCTGACTGGTTGTTATATGGGTGCTCCATGTTGTAAGCTCAACAAGATATCATGTACGTGTATTATACGCATTAGAAAAAAGTAAAGAAAACCCGTTCTAAGCTTTCTCTCTTTTTTTCAAACATGCTGTCAAGAAAAGAAAATTAAAAAGAATGCTTAGTTTAGCTTTGCTTTCTTATTCACATTGCAAACATTGGCATAATCAAGCTTTAAAGCAAGGTTTTATGCGTACTAAGAAACCTTGAAAGGTAACAAACACAAGACAACTATCTAGGGAAAATTTAGTGAAGAGGAAACCAAGAATAACATAGTGGGCATTCCATATGTTATGCTTACAACCACATTAATAACAAAAAGAAAAGCTATTTGGTATAGTTTTTGGTAAAATAAATTTTTTATAAAGAAATAAAGGATCATTAAAAAATATTAGTAAGCATTATGGACAACCAAGAGTAACAAATTGACTTACAAAGCTAGATCAAACACTAAAGAAAATACAATTTCGAAAAAGGAATATTAGACAAAAGTGGCAGCCTAAGAAAATTTCATGTGTTGAAGTGAAAGGAGAAGCATAGTGTAGAGAAATAACATATTTAAAAGGAATCAATGAAGTGAAGAAACATCAAAGTAAAAGAAACCATAATTCAGTTGTGATAAGAAGGCATTGTAATACAGTTGTAGGTGACAACTTTTGGAGTACAATGATTCAATACATTGTAATTCTCATTACGATTAATCCTAGGCCCAACAAGGCAAAATAACAAAATTGAACTTTAGACATGTAAAGATCTTCCTTTTCAATAGATACATTATGTAGAATAAATTTAGAGTCCTACTAAAGACTAAATTAGAGCCTACCAATACTAAAGATGTTTAATAGGTTATTAGATAATATAAAAAAGTACTATGTAATAATTTGGGTTATGTGATGTCTGTGATATTGTAGAACTTTTCAAAGATTTATGTTCCAAAATAATAGCATGGATTATTAAGTTGAGTAAGAAGAAGCTCCTTAAAAATTAAGCACAAAATTATGCAAAAGAGGTTTTTTTCATATCTAGTTTAACACATAAAATAAAGAATTTAGAAAAACAATAAATTAATCTTTCTAAAAGAAGTAATTTCAACTTTAGATTATTACTTGATAAATAAAAGATTAAAATTTTAGATGATCATTCGAATATTAAGAGAAGTGAGAATTTATTTGGTTATCGACTCCCTTGATGGAAAATCTCTCACTATCGATAATTGTCTCTTACAAAAGATCTGACTATTTATTCCCCTAGTAGAAAGTCTTTCACTTTTAATCCTTATCACTTCTGAATGAAGTTGGAATCTTTCAATTAGAATTGTGCTTACATACTTTGTTCATAAATGTGGAAGCACACAAACAAAATAAATTTTATTTTATCATTTTTTTCTTATGCAATGGACACCCCTATTTGTAGAGAATTTTAAATATTATTCACTGATTTAAACAAATGAAAAAAAAATAACAAAATCTATGAAATTAATTGAATTAAACAATTCTCAAATATATTTTGAGTCTTAGGTGACGGTAATGCCGGGTGGCAAATGGTCGGATGAAATCAATGCAGTGCAGCTAGACGTTTTGACACTTTCATTTTTAGTTTTGGGTTGGCACGGATCGTGGAAAATGAACAGGTTGGTTGGACTCGAGGGTTGGGTTCAGTCGTTGTAGGTTGGCGAGGTCGAGCAATGGTCAATCAGTGCTATCATTTAAATTCAACTCTCGGGAGCATGGGTTAGCTCGAGGGATGAAAGTGGGTGCTAACAATGGTACATGGCAGCATTGATGACACCAAATAGTGACAATTGTTGGTTGGTAGAAAAATTTATAAAAAGCCTATAATTTTAAGCATTTTTTAAGATAATTTTCAACAAAAATTTTCATCAATGAAGTTATGGAACTAGTGTGGCACCAATAAATGCATACTTGTGAACTATTTTTAGACACTCCAAGGTCATCCTCCCAAGGTGAAATAGGGCTTCGTATATCATATTAGGGTTATGGGTGTAGTAGAGTTTTAATATGTGTCACATGATATGATTTAGGATATCATATGTAAGCTAAGAGTTCTTGATCAAAAGTTTGCCTTTCCAACAAATTAAAAATTTCTTAACTTTGCAATCTTTGGCAAAAATTATCTCATGATCTATAATTCTTTCCATGTTAACCTTACTTATTATGAAGGCTAATGTAGTTATATGAACGAGTTCACTCAACATGCTAGAACCAAGCATAAATGGCTGACAAGGTGTTTGATATGTGCTTTGTAATAAAATAAATCCTTATTGTTAAAGGTTGCACTACCCTCGTACTCTTTTAGCAAATCCAACAGAAACACATTTGTTCTAAGTTTATGAATAATCCTAAAAGTTCTCACTCCACGTTCTTGTAATTCATGTAACTCCAAGAGAGCTATTCTAATCTAATTCTAAATATAATGCACCCTCTTTCATGATAATTTCTAATATTTCTTTGAGCATTTGATAGTTTCTTATATCTTTTATTATTAAGATTAACTTTTTAGAGATTATTTTATGAGAGGCAAAAGAAAAAACAAAAGATAGAAGTTTGAATGTCAACTAATAAAAGAATAAGATTAATGATAGATATTAGCTTAGTATCATGAGCCTATATAATATGTTATAGGTTTGGTAAGTTGATGGCTAACTCCTTAATTACAAGAAAAAAATAAGACACTTTGATCAAGAATCTTTCTAACTTTGGTGATGTGGTTAAGCCTAAATTATTTCTTTTCCTTTTATTTCAAGGAATTTTCTATAAATTTATTAGGCTTAAGTGATTGAATCCTACCATAAGATAGAAAGTGTGTAATGTGATGAAATTTTCTTCATAAACAAATGAACACATGTTAGTTTTATCCTTCAAAGTTACATTTTGATAAAAGAGCATTTATTTTTCAAGGATAAGATAACTTACTGTCTAGGTACGACATCTCATAAAACTTAGTTGTTATATCTACCTAATTTTATGAGTGCATAACATCATTGATTAATAAGTATAAAGGTTTTATATTTTCAAGATATAGAGTAAGCATTTGAGTGTTCCAATAAAGAGGCTCTTATTTGGTCAGTGGAATCAGGTGATATTATATTAATGTAAGTATCATTATCTATGATTATCATATATATTTGTTCCTTAATTTTTATATTGGTGCTAGAGATATTGGAACACTTCCAATCATCCAACAATTATGGAGTTATAGAAGTGCATTTTGCTATTAAATTTTCTATTTTCCTAATTCTTAGTCAATTTTCCCATCATGTATTATGTTTTTCTCTTATTTTGACTTTTCTTTTTCATTAACACTTTTGAGGTCCATAGACATGGCTCTCTTTTGGTAGCTTGTAGCTACAACTCCCTTTTCAAGGTACATAAAATATGGAATTTTGGATTATGTGAGTTGGCTTGAAGAAGGTTATAAAAGGGTGGGTGGTAATATGAGTTTAAGATGTTTATAAACTATGATGGATGAGGCAAATGAAGTGTGAGTATGAGTGCGTCGAGAAATTGGGGTGTAGGCCTATGAAGAGTTTTCCTCATCATTTCTTTGAAAGTAAGAAGTTCTATTTTTTTCATATTTTTAGTTATGTCATAATCTTTCTTTAAAGTATTAACATTTCTTAAGTTAAGCTCAGCATGTGTGTATTTCTTCAAACATATCCAAAAATGGATAGTTCTATACTCTTGGATTCATCTATATCACATTTAAGTTTACAATCCTCAAATTTGTTAATGTACTTCTCAAAAGTTCTACCACCTAACAAAAATCATTTATCCAATATTTTGGCATTATAGCTATTGGAACAAACTTGTTGTGCAGCCTAACCATAATATTTCTTCAAGCTGTGGATACTTATTCATCATTGATAGCATATTATCATTCTAAGTTTCTTAATAATTTATGAGTAGTATCATTTAGTTTATCCGTAATAAATTTATATTTTTTTTCTTATTTGATTATCAATTAAAGTAATCATCAAATTAGTCTATTAATTAGTATAATCTTTAGAATCATAGCAACCATAAAACGTTAAGGCATCCAATTTCACATTAGCGATGTGCTCTTTATCTTGATGCCTCTCAGGTCTTTCTTCTTAACAAGATATATCAAGATAATCATTTGGTCTGACTTATCTAAAAGTTTATTTGTTCTTCTATGATTATGATCTCTTCTATGGATATCTTGATCAAGGTCATCGAAAAGATCATGTCTTTTATAGTTCCTACATCTCTTAGGATCTCTTTCATCTAAATAATTATGTGTGACACCTCTTCTATTATCCCTTTCACTTTTAGGATTTCAATCATGTTATTGGTTTAAGAGAATTTTACCAATCATTTGGATTAGTTGGGCTACTCATTGGGATATTTTTTATATGAGATCTTGGTTTAAATTTTTTCAAATAATATTTTATTTTGATATACTATTTGATTAGACTTACTAGATCTCCTGCTCATTCAAAGATTTGTCATGCATAGGATATGAAAGAAAAAAAAATTTGGGATTATTTTTTCTTTTTTCTAATAATAAAATACAAAAGAAAAGTAATCGCTACTATAAACTAGCAAAGTTGAGATTGGATATGCTATAGGAAAATGGCAAATCATGAAGGTCCTTACTTTTGCCAGACTACCTCTTAGATAAAATTAGATTTTTCCCAAGAAAAATGGCGGAGAGTGATATTAGTTTCTTAATGGATAAAATGTGCAAAAACAATTTAGTAGAACATTTTTTGTCGAAAAAAAATTGAAATTTTTAATGTTGAAACTAGAGAAACTTTTTTAATAAAAAATTAATAATATATTTAATATTAAAATATTAGTTGAAAACAGAAGTTAATGTATTAAGTAGAAGATTTTTTTTGTAGAAAAAGTTATTTCTTAAACCAAAGTTGAATGCATTAAATAAAAGGAAAAAACTTTTTTAGTAGAAAATCATTCTTTAATACCAAAGTTAATACATGGAAAATTTAAACCTCTACAAAAGTATAAATTGGATCCTATAATATTGAAGATACTTAAAAGCTTATTAAGAAACATGAAAAAGGTACTATATAAAAATCTGGTTAAGATGACGTATGTGGTATTTAATGACAATTCAAAGATTGACATTCCAAAATTATAATGTAGATTATTAAGTTGAATAGTCTATCAAGCATTAAGTATAAAATCAAATAAAAATAATTTTTATAACATCCAATTTTAAACATAAAATAATAAATTTTGAAAAATTATATGTGAAACACTATAATATAAAATAGTAACTTTAACATTAGATTATTACCTAAAAAATAAATGCTGCTAAAAAAATTAAACGTTTGGATGTTTATGTGAATGTTAGGAAAAGTGAGAGTTTATCGATCGAAGGACTCTCACCTTCCATCCATGACTACCATAAGAGAAATTGAAGTCTCTCCAACTAGGGTTAAGCATACATAGTCTATTCATAAAAGTTAAAGCACGTAAATAAAATAAATTTAATTCCATTATTACTTTTTAATATGGTGAATATCCTTATTTGTGGGAATTTTCAATTATTAATCACTAATTTAAAAAATAATAATAATTAAAAAATACGAAATTTATTGAATTATGTAGTTTGCAAAAAAAAATTATATGTTTCAGATGATGATAACAATGGATGGTGAAACAGAAAGTGGAAAACTATCTATGTGAAATAATTGAAGCGTAGATGGAGATCTCAGCACATCCATTCTAGGTTTAGTGTAGGCGTGGGTAAGGCAAAAAAAGGGTTGATAGGATTTGTGTGACTGGCGAGTTTGCGTGGGTCATCTTAGTTCAGCAACAAATTAGTTTATGCAAGTCGAAAGCTAGTCAATCAGTGTTCCCAAGATAACAGATGATAATGCTTATGGTAGAAAACATTAGAAAATGGTGGAAGCTATGAAATCAATAAAAAAAATTTAACCATATTTCAAAATAATTTGCAAATAAATTTTGTACAATGTACTTATGGGCCTAGTGTGGCACCAGCAAATGTGAGTTTTTCTTATTTTTCTTCTTGTTCTTCTTCATCTTCATCATCATCATCATCTTCTTCTTCTACTTCTTCTTCTTCTTCTACTTCTTCTTCTTCTTCTTCTTCTTCTTCTTCTTCTTCTTCTTCTCCTCCTCCTTCTTCTTCTTGTTATTCTTCTTCTTCTTCTCCTTCTTCCTTTTCTATTCTTTTCCTTCTTCTTCTTCTTCTTCTTATTCTGCTTCTTCAACTTCTTCTTCTTCATCATCTTCTTCTTCTCCTTTTTAAACTTTCTCTTATCATTCTTCTTTTTGTTCTTCTTCTTCTTATTATTATTATTCTTCCTCTACCTCTACTTCTACATC
>JAIUJO010000301.1:307500-310000 GCA_023846275.1 Vanilla planifolia
AAGAAGAAGAAGACGAAGAAGAAGAAGAAGAAGAAGAAGAAGAAGAGGAAGAAGAAGTGGAAGAAGAAAAAGAAGAAGAGGAAGAAGAAGAAGAAGAAGAAGAAGAGGTTAAAGAAGATGAAGAAGAAGAAGATGAAGAGGAAGAAGACCAAGAAGAGGAAGAAGATGATGAAGAAGAAGAAGAGGAAGATGAAGAATAAGAAGAAGAAGATGATGAAGAAGAAGAATGAGAAGAATTAGAAGAAGTATTAGAAGAAGAACAACAACAAGAAGAAGAAGAGGAAGATGAAGTAGAAGAAGGAAAAGAAGTAGTAGAAGAAGAAGAAGTAGATGAAGAAGAAGAAGTAGTAGATGAAGAAGGAGAAGAAGAAGAAGAAGAAGAAGAAGAAGAAGAAGAAAAAGATGAAGAAAAAGAAGAAAATCGAGAAGAGGAAGGAGTGGAAGGAGAAGAAGAAGGAGAAGAGATAAGAAGAACAAGAATAAGCGGACGCAAAAGAAGAAGAAGAAAAAAGGAAGAGGAAAAAGAATAAGAAGTGTAAGATGAAGAAGATGAAGAAGAAGAAGAAGAAGTAGAGGGAGAAGTAGGAGAAGAAGAAGAAGGAGAAGAAGAAGGAGAATAAGAAAAAAAAGAAAAAGGAGAAGAAGAAGGCGAATTAGAATAAGAAGAAGAGGAAGAAAAAGAGGTATAAAAAGAGGAAGAAGAAGTAGTAGAAGAAGAAGAAGAAGAAAAAGAAGTAAAAGAAGACGAAGAAAAAGAAGAAGAAGAAGAAGAAAAAGAAGAAGAAGAAGAAGTAGAAGAATAAGAAGATAACGAAGAATAAGAATAAGGAGAAGAAGAAGAAGAAGAAGAAGAAGAAGAAGAAGAAGAAGAAGAAGAAGAAGGACATGAAGAAGGAGATGATGAAGATGAAGAATTTTAAGAGGAAGCCAAAGAGGAGGAAGAAGAAGCAAATGAAATAGAAGAAGAAGATGAAGAAAAAAGAGAAGAAGAACGAGAAGAAGGAGAAAAAGGAATACAAGCAGGAAAATAAGAAGAAGAGGAGGAAGAATAAGAATGAGAAGAAGAAGAAGGATAAGCAGATGAAGAAGAAAATGAAGAAGATGAAGAAGAAGAAGTAGAAGATCATGATGAAGAACAATAAGAAGAAGTAGAGGAAGAAGAAAAAGAAGAAGAAGATGATCATGATGAATATGAAGAAGAAGATCAAGAACAAGAACATGAACAAGAAGAAGTTAGAGAAGAAGAAGAAGAATAATAATAATAATCAGAAGAAGAAGAAGAAAAAAGAGGAGGAGGAGAAGAAGAAGAAGAAGAAGAAGAAGTAGGAGAGGAAAAAGAAGAAGAAGGAGAAGAAGAAGGAGAAAAGAAGAAGAAGAAGGAGAAGAAGAAGAAGTGGAAGAAAAAGAAGAAGAAGAAGAGGAAGAAGAAGAAGAAGAACAAATACAACAACAAGAAGAAGAACACAAAAAACAAGAATAAAAATTAGAAGAGGAAGAAGAAGAAGAAGAGGAATAAAAAGAAGATGAAGAAGAAGAAGTAGGAGAGGAAAAAGAAGAAGAACGAGAATAAAAAGAAGAAAAAGAAGAAGAAGAAGGAGAAGAAGAAGAAGTGGAAGTACAAGAAGAAAAAGAAGAGGAAGAAGAAGAAGAAGAAGAAGAAGAAGGAGATAAAAAAGAACAAGAAGAATGATAAGAAGTAGATGAAGAAGAACCAAAAGACGACGAAGAAGAAGAAGAATATTAAGAAGTGGACAAAGAAGTAGAAGAATGCGAAGGAGAAGAAGAAGAAGAAGAAAAAATAGAAAAAAAAGAAGAAAGAGAACAAGAAGAAGATGAAGAACAACAAGAAGGAGAAAAAGGAGTAGAGAAAGGAGAAGAAGAAGAAGAAAAAGAAGAAGAAGAGGAGGACGAGGAGGTGGAGGAAGAAGAAGAAGAAGAAGATGAAGATGAAGAAAAAGAAGAAGATGATGATAATGAAGATGATGATGAAGAAGAAGAAGAAGAAGAAGGAGAAGGGTAAGAAGAAGAGGAAGAAGAAGAAGAGGAAGTGGAAGAAGAAGAAAAAGCAATAGAAGGAGAAGAAGAAGTGGAAGAAGAAGAAGAAGCAGAAAAAGAAGAAGAAGAAGAAGAAGAAGATAAAGAAGAAGAAGAAGAAGAAGAAGAAGAAGGGCAAGAAGAAGAGGAAGAAGAAGAAGAGAAAGTTGAAGAATAAGAAGAAGAAAATGTAGAAGAAGAAGAACAAGTAGAATTGGAAGAAGAATTAGAAGAAGAAGAAGAAGATGAAGTAGAAGAAGAAGAAGTAGTAGATGATGAAGAAGAAGTAGTAGATGAAGAAGGAGAAGAAGAAGAAAATCGAGAAAAGGAAGGAATGGATGGAGTAGAAGAAGAAGAAGAGATATGAAGAACAATAATTTGTGGAAGTAGAAGAAGAGAAAAAAGAAGAGGAAAAAGAATAAGAAGTGGAAGAAGAAGATGAAGATGAAGAAGATGAAGATGAAGA
>JAIUJO010000301.1:325000-362095 GCA_023846275.1 Vanilla planifolia
GAAGAGGAAGAAGTAGTAGAGGATGTGGAAGAAGAAGGAGAAGGAGAAGAAAATGAAGAAGTAGAAGAAGAGGATAAAGAAGTAGAAGAAAAGTAAGAAGATGAAGAGGAAGAAGAAGAAGAAGTGAAAGGAGAAGAAGAAGAAGAAGAAGAAGAAGAAGAAGAAGAAGAAGAAGTAGAAGAAAAAGAAGAAGAAGAAGTTGAAGAAGAAGAAGAAAAAGAAGAAGAAGATGAAGAAGATGATGATGAAGAAGAAGAAGAATAGGAACAATAAGACAGAAAAAGATGAAGAAGAAGAAGAGTAGAAGAAGAGGAAGAAGAAGAAGCAATGGAAGAGGAAGAAGAAGTACAAGAAGATGGTTATGGTGCAGATGATGATGAAGAGGAAGAAGAGGAACAATAAGACAAAGAAAAAGAAGAAGAAGAAAAGTAGAAGAAGAGGAAGAAGAAGAAGAAGTAGAAGAGGAAGAAGAAGAAGAAGAAGAAGATGGTTATAGTGAAGATGATGATGAAGAAGAAGAAGAGGAAGAAACAGAAGAAGAAGAAGAACAACAACAACAACAACAATATGACAAAGAAGAAGAAGAAGAAGAAGGCAAGGAAGAAGAAGAAGTAGAAGAAAAAGAAGAAGAAGACGACGATGAAAATGATGATGTTGATGATGACAATGATGATGATGATGAGGAAGGAGAAGAAGAAGCAGAAGAAAAAGAAGAAGAATGAGAAGAAAAGGAAGGAGAGGAAGAAGAAGAAGATAAAGATGTAGAAAATGAAGAAGAAGAAGACGAAGTTGAAGGAGAAGAAGAGGTGCAAGAAGAAGAAGAAGAAGAAAAAGAATATTAAGGAGAAGTGGAAAAAGAAGAAGAAGAATAATATAAGAAGAAGAGGAAGATGAAGAAGTAGGAGAAGAACAAGAATAAGAAGAAGAAGAAGATGAAGAAGAAGAAGAAGAAGAAGAAGGAGAATAATAATAAGAAATAATAGAAAGAGGAAGAAGAAGAGGAAGAAGAAGAAGAAGAAGAAGAAGAAGAGGAAGAAGAAGAAGAGGAAGAGGTAGAAGAAGAGGAGGAAGAAGAAAAGCAAGAAGAAGAAGAAGAATTGGAAGAAGAAGAAGCAGAAGAAGAAGAAGAAGAAGAAGAAGACAGAGAAGGAGATGAGGCAGAAGAAGAAGAAGAAGAAGAAGAAGTTGAAGAACAAGAAGAAGAAGAAGAAGATGATGAAGAAGAAGAAGAAGAAGATGATGATGAAGAAGAAGAAGAACAGGAATAATAAGACAAAGAAAAAGAAGAAGAAGAAGAAGAGTAGAAGAAGAGGAAGAAGAAGAAGAGTAGAAGAGGAAGAAGAAGAAGAAGAAGAAGATGGTTCTGGTGAAGATGATGATGAAGAGAAAGAATAGGAACAATAAGACAAAGAAAAAGAAGAAGAAGAGTAGAAGAAGAGGAAGAAGAAGAAGAAGTAGAAAAGGAAGAAGAAGTAGACAAGGAAGAAGAAGAAGAAGAAGAAGATGGTTATGGTGAAGATGATGATGAAGAAGAAGCAGAGGAAGAAATAGAAGAAGAAGAAGAAGAACAACAACAACAACAATATGACAAAGAAGAAGAGGAAGAAGAAGAAGAAAAAGGCAAGGAAGAAGAAGTAGAAGAAAAAGAAGACAGACAAGAAGAAGAAGACGATGACGACAACGACGTTGATGATGATGATGATGATGATGATGATGAAGAAGGAGAAGAATAAGCAAAAGAAAAAGAAGAAGAATGAGAAGAAAAGGAAGAAGGAGAGGAAGAAGAAGAAGATAAAGAAGTAGAAAATGAGGAAGAAGTAGACAAAGAGGAAGAAGAAGAAGTAGAAGGAGAAGAAGTAGAAGGAGAAGAAGTGGTACAAGAAGAAGAAAAAGAAGAAGTTGAATAGGAAAGAGAAGAAGAAAAAGAATATTAAGGAGAAGAGCAAAAAGAAGAAGAAGAATAATATAAGAAGAAGAGGAAGATGAAGAAGAAAGATAATCAAAAAGACCTTCACACAAAGAGGAGGCACAAAAGATAGATCTGCTTGATCAGCCTTAAGAAATGTTCATAGAAGATGGTAACCTTAATGTGAATTGTTATACTTAGCTGATTAAGGAATCTTATTACACATGATAAGAAATTGTTCCTAATTGGAGTAATTCAAATTAAGTTTTGATGAAGAAGATGAGGAAAGAAGAAGAAGGAAGAAGAAGAAAGAAGAAGAAAGATAAGAAGATGAAGAAGAAGAAGAAGTGGAAGAAGAAGAAGAAGTAGAAGAAGATGATGAAGAAGAAGAAGGAGAAAAAGAAGAAGAGAAAGAAGAAGAAGAAGAGAAAGAAGAAGAAGAAGAGAAAGAAGAAGAAGAGGAGAAGGAAGAAGAAGAACATGCACAAATGCATACACATGCATACACATATACACTCGCACATGCACACACACACACACATACATACTCAAGTACACGCATGCACAAAGACACATGCATAAACACATGCACATGAATACAAATAAACACTTGTATACACACATGCACATAACCACACAAATGTAATACATGAACATGCATGCACACAAAGCACACACAAACACATATGCATACACCCTTATACATGCACACACACACACAAATATTCTATGCTCAGTCACATACACACACATGCAGTAGCATGCACACACTTCTAATTGTAAATACATGCACATGCATGCTTACACATTCACATGACATGCATAGACATATGCACCCACACATACATGCACACATGAACACCTGTGCATAATCTTATACACAAATGCACACATGTACACACACAAACAAACATATATGTATATGCACACACCTATGCACACACATGCATATGACATATACACATGCATGTACATGCACACACATATACACGAACTAAATCAAGACATGCACACACACAAGCACTACACATGCATAAAAAACATGCACATATATGTAGGCACACACATGCTTACACACAAACGCAGCAAACACGTGTGCTTGGACAAGCATGAAAAAACACCCAGACACATATATGCACACACACATGTGTGCATGCACACACAAATACACATAGGAACATGCACACACACACATGCACACACATGAGGATGAACACATAGATATGTGCACATACCTACAAACACATATAGATGTATGCACACACACACACACATGCACACATAGATGCACATATGCACACACACATAAATACACATATGCACAAACATGCACACATAAAACTTATGCATAAACACATGCATGCACATACACACAGACATGTACCAACACACACAAACACACATACATGCATGTACAAACCACACATACAGATGTGTAACCACCCACACATGTAAACATGCACACACATAAACATGTCTACAGACATATGCACACACACCAGCACACACATCTACACATACAAATATGCACATACACATACACAAACACACATAATGACCCACACATGTTTTTGGACACACAAACACACATGCACACTCACACACATAGACACATGCACAAAAACACATGCACACACACTAATACACGAACACACACAAATAGCTGCACACACAAGCATGCACGCACACCCATGCATGTATACACATACTTACACATGCACATACCATCACACATACACACATTTTTACATGCATACACATGCATGCATCCACATAACCTTACATAGACATAGAAAAAAAAACACAAACAAATATACCAATAAGCACACACAGGCATGCACAGACTTGTGCTCTCTTGTGCACACACACACATACATGCATACACATGAACATATGCTCACATATATGCCACACACACAAGTACACACACTCACATATATCCATGTATGCAAACACACAAGCACATACACATAGACACAAGCATGCATGCATCCACTTACACACACATGCACAGGGGCACACACAAACACATACATATGTGTGCACACCTACACACACATACACATACAAGCACATACATGTGAACACACATGTACACAGAAGTCTACTAACAGTACCCACACATGCATGCATGCACACACACACCCACACACATAGATTCATGCACAAAAATGAACACACACAGGTGTACAAGCACATGTCAATGCACACACATCGATGCAAAACACATGTATGCACACACACAACCACACATGCACACACAAACGTACACAAACGAACATATGCACAAGCAAACACAGATTCACACACCCAAATGTGCATGCATGTGCTAATGCATTCATACCCAAATTCTCACAAACAAACACACACATTCACAAAACTACACATTGACACATACATGTACACTGACACAAACACATGCACATACACAAACAAATGCATAGATAAGAAAACACACTCACACATGCCCATGTGCGCATACATATTCACAAATGCACACATATATGCATTTATATGCAAGCAATGATGTGCAAACACATGCACACTCACACACAACATGCACACACATACACTAATACACAAGCATATGATAAAATTGAATACATACACACACATGCACACACATGTACACACACTTCCATCCACACACCCTCACACATGCACAAACATGCACATATGGATACACTCATGCACACTCATAGGTACATAAACTTGCATGCACACACACTCGCACACGTGAATACACACACACACACACACTTTGCACACAATTACACTTGCATACACATATTTACATACACACACATGGAAAATAAAAAAGCATACAAACATGCACAAGTACACTTGTACACACACATACACATGCACACCCCAAATGCTTACACATACACACACATATATACAAGCACACATACACCCACACATGCGAACACATGCACGCATTGAGAAGCACACCCATTAGACACACATGCATAATTGTACAAACATACAAAACAGCATGCATGTGCACGCACAAACACCCACATAGATACAAAATAACATATGTGCATACACACAAACATGAATGCATACACACATGCACATACACACACATGCAAGTATGCATACACTTAGATGCATTCACATGCACACACTCATGCATACACACACACACACATGTACGCATGCACACAAAAAACACATGCACACATACACGTACACACATGCTCACATGCATGCACATGCACATACTTGAATACAAAGACACACACAAATGTACAAAACACATATACATACACACACACATGTCCACACTCATATATGCACACACACACAAACACTTACACATATTCAAGGCTACATGCACATACACTTCCATGCACACATACACATACACAAATGCAAACACCTATGCATAGACATGCTCATGCATGCATACATAGGCACATATATGCATGCACATAGACACACACACATACACATGTATGCCCACGAACACAATCATAATTTCCACACACGCACAAAGTATTTCACAAACAAACATGCACACCACATACTCTCATATGCATACACACACACACACACATAATTACACATATTCATGTGGATGCACACATACAAACACAAACTCATGCATGTGCACACATGCATACAAACAAACATGCACGTACACACATATACATGCACACACATGTGCATGCACACATGCACATGCTTACATGCACACACTTGCACACAACACACACACATGCATACACATGCATGCACATCTATACACACATTACACACTAGTGCACAAAAAAACCACACACACTCATGCCTATACAAGCACACAACCACACATGCACTGATACAGACACACGTACAAACATACACTTGCTTGTGCACACGCAACCATTGATTACATATGAACACCCATGCACACGCACACAAAACACATGTCTGCATGCACACACACACACACACATGTACACACATGAAGACACACATACACACACACCCATGCATGCACATGATCACACACACATAAACATCAATGCAAACACCAAGAAACTTGCATGCATACATGTACACACATACATGCATATGCTCACACATATAAACACATACACACACAAAAGTAGAGACACAAACATGCATGTAAGGACACACGCATACACACATATCACACATGCACAACACGTACACACATGCATAAGAGAACACAAAAAGACAAGCTCACACACAAGCATGCTCAAACGTGCCTATATAGGCACAAATAAATATGGTCACACACATAGATGCATTGGCATACATGCAAATAAACACACATGTACACACACATCTGATCACACACACTTGAACAAAAAACACATAGATAGCGACATGCACACACATAATCATGTGCACGCACACAAATGCACATGCACACATATACACTCATGCACACACAAATGGACATGCAAAGCATGCATCGAGTGAGTGCACCTACTTGCACGCACACATTCCCATGGAGACACACACATTCCCACACACACACATACATGCACATTGTCATACATATGTGTGCACATACATACACACACACACATGCACACACACATGTAGACACAACTATAAGTGCTAGCACACACATACAAAAACTAGCACATACTGACATGGATTGGCACACACACACACTCACATGTATGTATATAGTATACGAATGCAAAATCTTACGCACACACACACTTGCACCAACATGCATGCAAACACACATGCATGAATGCATTAATGTGAACATGCTAGAACACATGAACAAATGCATAAACACAAACACATGCATGCAGACACACACAACCATCCATATATATATATGCAAGCATAAACACAAAGATGCACACACGTGGGCATGTGTGGTAATTGCTCACACACACACAAATGCACAGAAGCATGCATCCACATACACACACACACAAGCCATGCATCCACACACACACACACATGCACACCCATACTCACACACACTTGCACATACATATACACACATGCATACACATGCATTTACCTATACACAAGCACACACACATGCCACATAGACATATGCACACATAAATGTGATCACACATAAAAACATGCATGCACAGACATGTACGCACACATACACCCACACACACCCATATGCATGCACGTGCATAGGCTAGTATATGTTTGTATAGACACACACACACACAGACTTAGGTGCACACAAACACACTCATAATGTGCACTCACAAACATGTAAACATTTAGATACATAAACACTTGAGTACACATACACACACACATGCACAATCACATATATGACAATCACATGTAGACACATACATGCACATGTGCTTGCATGCACACACACATGCACTCACAACAACACACAAATACATGCACACTCATAAATATCCACACACATGAACACACAAAAATGCACACAAAAACATGCATATGGGACATAATCACATGCAAAAATAGTCGCACACACACCCCTTAGACATACACTTTCATACACAATTGCATAAACATATGTATACACATTCACACACATATAAACTCACACATGCACACTCACACATGCCATGCATGCACACATGAATATCCATGCAAACACACACACAACACACACACTTATGAACACATGCACATGCATTGCTACACACATATGCAATAACACAAACACACACAATGGAATATAATCGAACATGTAAGTAGACATACAGTGTAGACATATGCACAACCACACATGCATACACACACATGTGAGTGCACACAAATACATATGCACATACACACACACAATTACACAACCACACAAACACACAAACACACACACACACACACAGATGTGTACAACACACATGCACACCCCACAGATATGTATGCATACACACAAAAAACCATGAACATTCACACACATACATGTCCAATCACACCTACACACATTCATACACATAGATATCCAAACAAAACATACATCACGCATAGACATGTGCACACTAGTGATTGCACACATACACAAATACAAACACACACATGTATGCACACACATATCGAAACACACACAAACATAATCACATGTACACACGTACACATGTACATGCATATGTAAATGTGTTCTTGAAAATATTTGTGGCTTGCACACACATACACACACATATGTGCACATATACATATATGCACAGACATGTATACACTCACAAACATGCATGCACATTCATACCAACACACACACACACATGCACATGTGCATATGCACATACACACACATGCATGCATAATCATAAACACATGCACACACATACACATGCATATGTAAAAGAATAGGTACATACATGCACATGAATATGCTCACAAACATGCACACACTCACACCCATATGCATACAAATGCATGCACAAACATTGATGCACACTCACATAGACACTCACAAGCATGCACATACACACTTATACACACACATATCACTTGCACATGCACATGCACACATGCACAAACATTGATGCACACTCACATACACACTCACAAGCATGCACATACACACTTATACACACACATATCACTTGCACATGCACATGCACACATGCACACACACATGTTTGAATGTGAACATGTGCATGTGTATAAAAACATACATAAAAGCATAAACACACATATGCAAGGCTACACACATAGAAATATATGTGCACACACACATGCATAAACACACACACGCACATGCAAACACATACCTACACTCTTACACGCATGCACACACAAGCACTCGTACACACAAACACGAATACACAAACACACAGACACAAATCCACATATCGAACACACACACACACTTGCATAAACACGTACACTTACATGAACATACACATATGACACACATGCACACACACATGTACAAATACATAGACACACAAACACATGCCCATGAACTCATATGCTTATAGAACCAAACATGCATACACACACATGCACACATATACACATGCATAAATAAGGGCACATGAATGCATGCATAATCACATAAACATGCACACACACAAACACGTGCACACACTCACACATAGACACACTTTTACATACCTTTATATGCTCACACATCAAAGCAAAGTCACACACACAAAACTATGCACATACATCTACAAACACACGCATGAAAACACACTTGCCCACAACACACACGTAACTACACACAAACCTACGCACACACATGTATGCACACACAAATGCTCAAACACAAGCACATGCAAATACTTGCACACATGCATGCACACCTACACATGTGTGCAAAAATACAAACAAATGCACACACATGCACAAATATGCACACACAAATGCATACATGCACACACACACACACAAAAACAAAAAACACACACCTAAGTATGCATATGTGCACATACACACATGAACACGCACACACCCACATATGCAAATGTGTGTGCCTTCATAGCCATACAAATAAGTACGCTAACAAAAACACATGTAAACACAAATGCATACACACATATACACTTGAACACATACATGCACCCATACACCTACATATAGATATTTGTACATGTGCCCACACACACACATGCACACATGATTACAGGCATGCAAGCACACACATACACACATACTCAAACACCAATGTGCATGCTCCATACACCAAAAGAGTACACTTACAAATCTACACTCATATGCACACGCACAAATAGATGTTTGCAGACATGCATAGCAACACATAAACACATTCATAAACATTCATGCACACATGCACAAGAATATTTACACACGCACACATAAGCATACACAGATAGGTGCATGTGCACACACACACAAACACACATCATGCCACACGCACAGAACACATATACACACACACACACAAATGCACACACTCACATACACATGCACACATGCAAACACACAAACACGTACTCTCACATTAATACATGTCCACATATACACGCTTAAATACACACATGGAAAAAAATACACATACACACACTTACCTACACACATGAAAAATATACACATACACACACACACACATGCATGCACAAATACACCTGAATGTTAGTATAAATGCACTAATCCATGCACCCACACACATATACAAGTATACACAAAAATGCACAAACACATACAAAAGCACACTTACCCATACACACACACACAGCACCCACACCCCCACACACACAACATCATGCACCCACATGTGGACACACAATACATGCAGACAAAACAAAACAAGCACACACACACAAAAGTATAAGTAGACACGCACATGCACGTGCACTTGTAAACACACACACACACACACGCACACTCTCATGCACAAACATACATCCACTCTCACACACACCCATACACACTTGCATACGTTTGTGCATGAACACACACACAGTTGAGCACTAGCACACATGCACATCTGCATATCTCACACACAAATAGAAATACAAAGACATATACACACATGCATATACACACAAACCTACACACTTACATACCCATACACACACACACGCACACTTACATGCCCACATACATCTATACATGTTCACCTACACACATACATAAATCCACACGCACACATACATGTGCACAAACTCGTGCACAAATATACATGTAAGCACACATGTTGACCAACCCGCACATGTGCATGCACACACATACACACAAATGCATACACCCATAAAAAACACATTCGCACACACTTTTGAACCCACCAACACATGTGTATGACCTAATGAACACAAAAATGCACACACAAATTTACAACAACATTCACCTACCCATACATACACTTACACACACATGCATACCCATGCACACACACTCAAAAACACATCATATGCACTCAAACACACACACACAAGCTCATGCACACTCATTGACACACATGCAAATGCACAAACATGTAGACACATGCACATGTGCATGCACACATCTGCTCATGTATGCACACAAACACACACACACACAAATATACACAAACACAAAGACAAATAAACAAATATACATGCACATGCACATATATTCACAAAATTGCACGCTCAAAAACATTCACATGCACACATATACAGAAATGCATATAAGCACATGCATAAACATGCACAAACTTATACACACATCCACAAGCACATGCATACAAGTGCACACATGCACATATGCACACAACCACATGTAGACTCACAAATGCACACAAGCACACACATGTGCATACATATGCATGCATGCACACACACACACACACACGTAGACTCATTTGCACAAACACTCATACAAATGCAAACACATTAAAACATGCTCGCACACACTATACAACTAAAATGCACAAACACGCAATGACATGCACCCACACCAACACACCCATATGCACACACATGCACAGACTTGCACTCATGTACACATGCACATGCACACATAAGAACAAACACAGAGGCATATATACACACACACACATGTAGACACATGCATGCATAGGCACTCAAACATGACAATTGTACACACATATGCACATCTATGCATGCATGCACAAACATGTAGACACATGCACATGTGCATGCACACAAATACACACACACACAAGTATACACAAACACAAACACAAATAAACAAACATACATGCACATGCATATACATTCATAAAATTGCATGCTCAAGCACATTCACATGCACACTTATATAGAAATGCATACACACACATGCATACACGTGCACAAACTTATACACACATCCACAAGCACATGCATACAAGTGCACGCATGCACATATGCACACAACCACATGTAGACTCACACATGCATATAGACACACACATGTGCATGCATGCATACACACACACACACATGGACTCATATGCACAAACACTAATACACATGCAAACACCTTAAAACATGCTCGCACACACTATACACAAAAAATGCACAAACACGCAATGATATGCACCCACACCAACACACCTATATGCACACACATGCACAGACTTGCACAAACGTACACATGCACATGCACACATAAGAACAAACACAGAGGCATATACACACACACACATGTAGACACATGCATGCATGCGCACTGAAAAGTTAACACAAATGTACACACATATGCACATCTATGAATGCACACACATACATGCACGCACAAACATGCACACATTGAAACACACATATTCACACACAAACATGCATACGCACATGGATGGTCACACACACACATTATATATGTACATGTTCACACACTTATAGACAAATATATGCACACATACACACATAGACACAAACACACACACATGCATGCAAGAACACATAAACATGCATAAACACATGCAAACAAACACATGCACATATGCATGAATGTGCAATCATGCAGACACACACACACATGCATGCATACACACTCACTCTCACACACACACATATGAACATATATATGTAAACTCATCCACACACACCCAAACACATAAAGACACACACATACAACCACATGAACTCAAATAGATCATGCACACATAACACAAACACACATACACACACATGCTCAATTGGATACATGCGCACACGTATGCATGCACACACACAACACACAGAAAAGTACACACACTCATACATGTGCATGCACATGCACACACACACACATATGCACATATACATGCAAGCATGCCCACACACACATGCACACACACATAAACACATGCACGAACATGCGCACACACACACGCACACAGAAGTACACATACATGCACACAAAAGCACTCTGATGTACAAACACATATGCATATGCACACCCATCCACAGAAGCTCATGCACACTCATTCACACACATGCAAATGCACAAACATGTAGACACACGCACATGTGCATGCACACATTTGCTTATATATGCACACAAACACACACACACACACAAATATACACAATCACAAACACAAAAAAACAAACATACATGCACATGCATATACATTCACAAAATTGCATGCGCAAACACATTCACATGCACACTTATACAGAAATGCATACACACACATGCATACACATGCACAAACTTATACACACATCCACAAGCACATGCAAACAAGTGCACGCATGCACATATGCACACAACCACATGTAGACTCACACATGCATACAGACACACACATGTGCATACATATGCATGCATGCACACACACATGTAGACTCATATGCACAAACACTCATACACATGCAAACACATTAAAACATGCTCCCACAGACTATAAACAAAAAATGCACAAACACGCAATGACATGCACCCACACCAACACACCCATATGCACACATATGCACAGACTTGAACTCACGTACACATGCACATGCACACATAAGAACAAACACAGAGGCATATATACACACACACACACACATGTAAACACATGCATGCATAGGCACTCAAACATGACAAATGTACACACATATGCACATCTATGCATGCACACACATACATGCTCGCACAAACATTCACACATGCAAACACACATATTCAAACACAAACATGCATACGCACATGGATGGTCACACACACACATTATATATGTATATGTGTACACACACATAGACAAATATATGCACACATACACACACACACACACAAACACACACACATGCATGCATGAACACACAAACATGCATAAACACATGCACATATGCTCAAATGTACACACATGCACACAAACCCTCACATGCATACACACTCACTCTCACACACACACATATAGACATATATATGCAAACTCATTTACACACACACAAAAACATAAAGACACACACATACGCACCCACATGAACTCAAATACATCATGCACACATAACATAAACACACATACATGCACATGCTTAATTGGATACATGCGCACACGTATGCATGCTCACACACACACACAGAAAAGTACACACACTCATACACGTGCATGCACCTGCACACACACACACATATGCACATATACATGCAAACATGCCCACACACACAAGCACATGCACACACATACATGCACAAAGATGCACACACACACACACAGAAGTACACATACATCCAAAGATAAGCACTCTGGTACACAAACACATGTGCATATGCACATTCATCCACACAAGCTCATGCACACTCATTCACACACATGCAAATGCACAAACATGTAGACACATGCACATGTGCATGCACACAAACACACACACACACACACACAAATATACACAAACACAAACACAAACACAAATAAACAAACATACATGCACATGCATATACATTCATAAAATTGCATGCTTAAGTACATTCACATGCACACTTATACAGAAATGCATACACACACATGCATACACGTGCACAAACTTATACACACATCCACAAGCACGTGCATACAAGTGCACGCATGCACATATGAACACAACCACATGTAGACTCACACATGCATACAGACACACACATGTGCATACATATGCATGCATGTATACACACACACACACGTGGACTCATATGCATAAACACTAATACACATGCAAACACATTAAAACATGCTCGCACACACTATACACAAAAAATGCACAAACACGCAATGATATGCACCCACACCAACACACCCATATGCACACACATGCACAGACTTCCACTCACGTACACATGCACATGCACACATAAGAACAAACACAGAGGCATATATACACACAGACATGCAGACACATGCATGCATAGGCACTCAAACATGACAAATTTACACACATATGCACATCTATGCATGCACACACATACATGCACGCACAAACATTCACACTTGCAAACACACATATTCACACACAAACACCCATACGAACATGGATGGTCACACACACACATTATATATGTGCATGTGCACACACATATAGACAAATATATGTGCACATACACACACACACATGCATGCATGAACACACAAACATGCATAAATAGATGCACATACACTCAAATGTACACACATGCACACAAACACTCACACAAACCCTCACATGCATACACACTCACTCTCACGCACACACATATGAACATATATATGCAAACTCGTCCACACACACACAAACACATAAAGACACACACAAATGCACCCACATGAACTCAAATACATCATGCACAAATAACACAAACAGACATACATGTACATGCACAAACGTATGCATGCACACACACACGCATGCAAAAGTACACACTCATACACGTGCATGCACCTGCACACACACACACACAAATTCACATATACATGCAAACATGCCCACACACACACATGCACGCACAACACAAACACGTGCACAAACATGCACAAGCATGCACACACACACACACAAGTACACAGACATGCACACACAAGCACTCTGGTATACAAACACATGTGCACATTCACACTCATCCACACAAGCTCATGCACACTCATTCACACACATGCAAATGTACAAACATGTAGACACATGCACATGTGCATGCACACATATGCTCATATATGCACACAAACACACATGCACACATAAACATACACAAACACAAAAACAAATAAACATACATACATGCACATGCACATACATTCACAAAATTGCATGCTCAAACACATTCAAATGCACACATATACAAAAATGCATACACACACATGCATACACGTGCAAAAACTTATACACACATCCACAAGCACATGCATACAAGTGCACACATGCACATATGCACACAAACATATGTAGACTCATACATGCACACAGACACACACATGTGCATACATATGCGTGCATTCACACACACACGAAGATTCATATACACAAACACTCATACACATGCAAACACATTAAAACATGCTCACACACATTATACACAGAAAATGTACAAACATGCAATGACATGCACCCACACCAACACACCCATATGCAAACACATGCACAGACTTGCACACACATACACATGCAGATGCACACATAAGAACAAACACAGAGGCATATATACACACACACACGCATGCATGCACATGCATGCATAGGCACTCAAACATGAACACAATTGTACATGCATATACACATCTATGCATGCACACACAAACATGCACACATGCAAATACACATATGCACACACAAACACGCATACGCACATGGATGGTCACACACACACATTATATATGTACATGTGTGCACACACATAGAAAAATATTTGCACACACACAAAAACACACACATATGCATGCATGAACACAGAAACATGTATAAACACATGCAAACAAACACATGCACATATGCTCGAATGTACACACATGCACAAATACACACACACACACCCACACATGCACACACACTCACTCTCTCACACACACATATGAACATATATATGTAAACTCATCCACACACACAAACACATAAAGACATAGATATACACACCCACATGAACTCAAATACATCATGCACACATAACACAAACACACATACAAGCACATGAAAAATTGGAAACATGCACACATGTATGCATGCACACACACACACAAAAGTACACACACTCATACACGTGCATGCACTTGTGCACACACACACACATATGCACATATACATGCAAACATTCCAACACAAACATGCACACACACACACACAAACACATGCACAAACATGCATAGACACCCACACACAAGTACACAGAGATGCACACACAAGCACTCTGGTATACAAACACATGCACACATTCACACTCATCCACACAAGCACACACACATACACACATGCACACATACACACATACACATGCACACACAACCATACAAGCACACAAAAAAAGGTTACATGCACATACATACATATACACACCAACAAACTAAATAGGACATACACATGCATTCAAGTCCATACACACAAATACACACATTCACTAGCACTAGTTCACACACATATATAGAGTCACTCATGTGCACAAACAGATGGATGCATGCATGCACACATGATTACATAATCATGCACACATTCACACACGCACAAATATGGACAAACACATATGCACATGCACATGCACACACGCACATATACATAAGCACACACACATACTAACTCTCATGAACACAAACATACATCATCATTTGTATGCACATGAACAAATGCACTTTGCATAAACACACATGAATGGAAGCACACACATACATGCTCTCACATATGCAAAAATCAAAACACACACATATAAGCACTCACACAAACAGATGCATGAACATGTGCATATGTACACATATGTGAATGCATAGACATGCACACACATGCACACATACACACTTACATGTACACACACATGCATGCACATATACAAACACATGCATGCACAGGAAAACTCATGCATATGCATAGGCACACATATATAGAAATGCATGCACACACATGCATACACGTGCACATACTTATACACACATGCACAAACAAATGCATGCAAGCACATGTATGCACAGATGTGCACAATGACATGCTCATTCCACATGCACACACACACACACAAGTGCATACATATGTATACATGCACACACACACATAGACTCAGATACAAAAACACTCACACACATGCAAATACACAAAAACATGCTCGCTCATGCATAATTCACAAACATGCATAAATAGGCAATGACATGCACCCGCACTAACACACCCATATGCACACACATTCACACACACATGGACGCACACACACTTGCACATGTGCACACACACATGCATGCATAGGCACTCAAACATGCACAAACATGTACACACATATGCACATCTATGTAGACACACATATACACTCATGTACTAACACATACACTTACACATATGCACACACAAACACAAACATGCACATGCACACTCACACACACATGGATATATGTATATGTGTGCACACACACAAACATATGTATGCAAACACACACAAATATGTACACGTGCATGCATGAACATACAAACATACACAAACACATGGAAACAAACATAGGCACATATGCTTAAATAGACACAAAAGCACAAATATGTGTACACCCACACATGTGTTTATGCACCCACACTCGCTCTCGCACACACACATATGCACATATGCATGTAAACTCATCTACACACATACACAAGCACATAAAGACACACACATACATACCCACACGAACTCAAATACATTATGCACACACGAACACATATATATACACGCACATGCTCAATTAGATGCACACACACACGTGCACATGCATGCATCTGCACACATGCATATGTACATGAAGACATGCCCACATGCCCACACACACATGCACACACACAATCAAACACATGCAAAAACATGCACAAACACACACACACACATGCACACACATTTACACGGACATGCACACACAAGCACTTTGATACACAAACACGTGCACACTCACACTCATCCACACAAGCATACACACAGACACACATGCATATGCACACACACAACCATACAAGCACATAAAAAAGAATACACACACACACACACTCACATACATACACATGCACACCTACAAACACAATAACACATGCACATGCATTCAAGTTCACACACACAAATGCATATATTCACCAACACTAAGTACACATACACATAAGGTCACTCAACACATGCATGCATGCACACATGATCACATGTGGACACACACATTCACACGCACACACGAATATGCATCCACACATATGCACAACCATGTGTGCACACACACATATGCATATGAATACACACATATTGACTCGTACGAACACAAACATACATCATCATTTCAATGCACATGAACAAATGCACAACACATAAACACACATGAATGGAAGCATACACACATGTATGTCTTCACACATGCATGAACACATGCAAAAACTGATGCACACACACAAATAAGCACTCACACATAGATGCATGAACATGTGCATTTACACACACATGTGAATGCATATAGACATGCACACACACGTGCACAAACACACATGCATACACACTTACACACATACACAAACACACACACATACTTGTACATACACATGCTTACATGCACATATACAAAGACATTCACACACATATGCACACACACACCTACATGCATACACTCATATAGGCACACACATGCACAACTATTCGCACACACAAATGCACTCACACACATGCACACACAAATTCACACACAAACACACAAAGAGACCCACGCATACACATGCACAAACACAAGCACAAAAAGGTGCACATAACATGGCCATTCACACACAACCACACATGCATGCATGCACATATAGATATATGCACACATACACATATGCACACCTATATACATACATAGATGGATGTGCATAGACCCACACAAATATGCTTGCATGTAAACATAGACACATATAAATACACATAGACACAAATACATACACACACATTCACATAGTGGTTACACACATAAATACATTGCACAAGATGTCAAACACATGCACATGCATATAGATGCACCTGTAAACAAACATGCACGCATGCTCATATGCATAGAGACACACATATGCTCATGCACACAGACTCATACACACACACATGTACACACTCACACCTATATACCTTGCACGTGTGCACTTATGCATAAAAATAAGAGCATACATACACACTCACAGCACTTGTACATATGCACACACCAATATATAATTGCATGCACAAAAACATACACTCAAAGACAAACATGTATAATCGTTGACACACGTGTGCATATGCATGCACACACATATACAAATAGACATGCATAAGAAAATGCAAGCACATGCGTGAACTCATACACAAAAGCACACACACGTGCACACACAAACATGCATAGGCACATGTATACACATCTGCACACACATGTGCATACACACATGCACAAACACATAGATTTGCAAGCACACTTGAAGACACACAAGCATGCACCCACATAACCACACACATGTCTGAGCATACAAACACACACACATGGACACACATGCTTGACATAGGCATATGCACACACATGGACACACACACACACCCATACAATGACATACACCCATAAAACATGAGCACATAGACACGTGCACCAACATACCCATATGTTTATGCATGTACAAACACAAACACATACACATACAAATACATGCACACATATACACACCCCAAACACATATACACACACATGAATGCACAAATACTCACACAAAAACACACCCACATGCTCATAAATGCACTTGTTACACACATGCACACAAAAGCAGACAAAAATGCACCTACATGCACACATGTATGTGCATAACCACACACACACCCACACACACAGGCAATCACACATGCAACCACAAACACACACACACACACACCCAATCATTTGTAAACATGCACACATGAGCACAAAAACACATATGCACACACTCATGCACAAAAACACATACACAAAAGTTGGCATGCACAAAAAAACATGTTCACACATACATAGAAATAACCATAGAGGTACACATACACTCATAGACAGATAGATGCTCATAGGCAAACAAGCTCACACACAAAACATGAAAATATATATACACACATATGTAGACACACACATGCACACACACACAGAAACACATGTATATGTACACATATAGACATGCACATACACACATACACACATACAAACACATGCAAGTATCTATACATACACTCATACATGCACACATATGCATGCACACACAGGCACACACAAAACCGCAAACACAATTACACATGATCAAATGCACATGCACACACATAAACACATGCATGCATGCACATAAATACATGAATTCATGCACACGTATACACACAAGCATGTATGTGAAGAAAAACACATGAGCACACACAGACAAACATCCACATGAAAAGAAGCACGCACACACACACATGTGAAAACGCACACAAAGAAACACATGTGCACATGCAAACAAAGACACCCATGTGCACATTCACATATGCACATGAATCAACACATGCATACACCCACTGACACACATGCACACGCACTCATAAACAAACACACACACATGCATGCACCCTCCACACACATGCACATGCACACACACACACACACACAAGAGTATCGACACACGAACTTGTAAATGCACACACACACCTGCATAAAAACATGCACACACACATGCATGCACACATTCACATGCATATGCATAAGAACACACAAAAGCACACACACAGACTCACACACACATAAGTATAAACTGCCACATGCACATGTGTGCACACAAATGCACACTCATGTGCTCACACACTCAAGCACTCCTTCAAAAGTAGCCACACACACATGCATGCACACATATATACACACACAAGGACATACACATGCAGACACAGGTGTACTTACACAAATAAACTCATACACACATGTACTTACATGCACAAACCAACACATTTACAAGAACACATAAATGCATGAACACACGTATGCATAGATGCTTGCTCACATCCACAAATGTACAAACACATACACATGGATGTGCACAAACTCAAAGATGCATGCACCCACATGCATGCATGATTCCACACACACATGCAAGCACACAAACTTTCAAGCATACATACTTGTACATACACATGGATGCACACAAACAGACACAGGCACATGCACACACATACCCACAAAGACATGTGCACACACTCACACACACAGACATGCATACATAGACACACACTGCACACACACATGCACACATGCAAGCACACACACTTGCAAGAATGTGGACACACAAGCACGCACACACACACCAATGCACAATAAAAACTACGCACAGACACATGCACCCACAAGCACACGCACATACGTGCACACAAAAATGTACACACATGCAACTACATACTTTCAAAACATGCATGTACACACACAAATGTATGCACACACACTTTTACACAAGCATGTAGACATATTTTTACACATGCATGCACACACACGCATTCATACATTCAATAAGTTTACACACACATACACACATGCACAAACACATGCACATGCACACATACGCAGGCACAACTACACATAGACACACCCAAACATCCCCACAAACACACCTACAAAAGCACAAACAAAAATACATAAGTATACACATATGAACACACACATAGACACATGTATGCACACACAGATATGCACATATTAATAGGCATGCATCATCTTTCCCTAGCACCCACACATGTACAAACATGAAAAGATAGACACAAATGCATACATGTGCACACACATAACACTCACATGCACACATAGGCACACATACATAAGTAGATGAATATACACACATGCACAAACACTTGCAAAATCACACACCTATACACACATGCACACACATGTGCCATTGTGCACATTCACACATATGCACATTCATGCATGTGTACACTCACACACATACACATACCCAAAAACACCCACATGCATGAATACATACGTAATCACATGTGTGTGCATGCTCCTGCATAGACATGCACACACACATATACAAAAAATGTAGGTGCACACACACATAAACATACACACACCTATTGAGACTCCCACAAACATGCACACAAACATATGCATGCACACGCATACATGCACACCCACTAACACACATACGCACACATATAAACATGAACATGCTCACAAACTTATACATGCACACACACTCACATGTACACACGCATGAATAGAGCCACACATGCACATGCAAACACACGCACCAACACACACACACACACAAGTACAAACATGCACATACACTTGCACACACATGTAAACACACAAATAAGTAGATGCACACACACACATGCGCAAGCATACCTTTGTACACATAGACAAACATGTACACCCAAACATAAGTATATGCACACACATGCAAGAACAACCTCACAATTACACAGACACGCTCACACACATGCACAGATGCACAAACACATTTGCACAATCACACACATACACACAAGCACGCATGCACATACACATAGGCTCATTGATCCACATATAAATAAACATGTGTGCACAGACACAAAGAAACAAAAAAGCACACACACACACACACACTAGCAAACATAAACATAGTCATGCATACACAGACAAACATGTATGAATGGATGCATACATGCACACATTTATGCACTCACACACATGTACAAGGAAAGACACAAAAATGAATGCACATGTTCATAGATGCACATCATTCCACATGCACATACCATACATACAATCTACACACACATGCTCATGCACACACAAGCAAACATGCACGAACACATGCACACGTGCATGCATACACACGCATGCATGCATGCTCATAAGCACACACTCAAACGCATGTACAAGCACATACACACATACATGATAGACACATGCATATGAATGCATGCATACTTGCACACAAACTCTTACACAAATGCATAAGCAGACATAAGTGCATATGCACACATATCAACACACACACAATGCACAACTATAGATACATCCACGCACATGCACACACACACACGTATACACACACACATGAACACAAGTATGCATAGTTGTATATGCAAAAACACACACACACACACTCAAATAGACAAGCACACACACACACATGCACAAACAAACACACACTCACAGACATACACACTTATGCACACTCATGAATACACACATAGACACACATGCTCACACACTTGTGCATGTTCACACACAAACACACATGTACATGTTCCCATACAAATACACACAAATGCACACATAAAACATGTGCACGCATGTATAAACACACATAGAAACACATTTAGATATGCACATACACCCCAAAAGCCCATGTATGCACACACACATGCACGCAAGAATGAATGCACACACATACGTGCACAAGCACAGACATGCATATATAAATGCATGTATATAAGCATACATATGCACACACGCACACACACACACGAGCACAAAAAGTCATTCACGCATATAAGTGTAGACACCCATGCCAACACATGCATGCAAACACACTGACAATCACACATGCACACACACTTGCACACATACACACACATAAACACACACATTCACATGCATGCATGCACAAGCACACATAAGACACATTCATATGTGTGTACATACACATGCACACACACAAACATATGAATCCAAACACATGTAGACACACACATAGGCACAATGACATGCACGCACACATCCACACATAGACATAAACGTAGATACAAGCAAATGCACACACACATACACATGCAAACACACATACATAGATGCCCACACGCACACACATACACATGCATAAATAAATGCACACACACGCACCTACATATATACATATATACACACACAAACATGCACACACATACACTGACATATGCATACACACAAGTAAACACAAGCATTCACACACACATGCACACAATCAAGTGCACATATGCACATATGGACACATGCCTTCATATAGCCGTATACACACGAACACAAATACATGCACACACACATATACACAATGTAAGGAAGCACGTACATATGTGTGCTCGTTCAAATGCAGACACATACACATAAAAGTATGCATGCATGAACAGACACACACACTAACAAACACATGCCCCCACACACACATGCACACACGTGTACACATACACACACACAAATGTAAATACTCACACTTACATAGCTACACATGCACATACACACACACACATGCACACACCTGCACTTGTATGCACACACTCATATACACACATGCACACGAATAAATATGTAATCATGCAAATGCACAAAAGCTTGCACACACATTCATATGGATAAATATGTAGCCATATGTACACACACACATACATGAATTACATACATTCATATATCGACACACTTGCATGAGCATACACACACATACACACACGTGCCTACTCACATTCATACTCATGCACAAACACAAATGCACATACCAATATAGACACATACACACTTATGCACAAAAATGCACACACACAAGCCCTCACACAATGCACAGTACACACAAACATAAACATATTTGTACAAACAAAAATATATGCACCCCCACACAAGAAAGCATAAATATATATACACTCACACATATAGGTACATAAGCACAAAAGTACATATGTGTGCACCCACACACACATAAACACACATATAGATGCACATGCATACATAAACACACACAGACACACACACAAACATACACACATGCATAAGCACTCCTTTATGCATTACACACACACAAATGTGCACAACTATATCCAAACATACGTATATGCATGCATATGAGAACACGTGCACACACACTCACAGTTTTGCTCACACACCTATATGTAAACCTATACAGACACATACATAGACACACACATAAACACACATGCATATATACACACCCATGCCATGCATGCATAAGCACAATCATGCACACACACATACCTACACACATGTATGCAATCATGCACACATAGATGCACAAATACACAAACAATATTTACACACAATCATACACAAGCACACACATGTGAACAAGTGCATGTGTAGACATACATGCACACACACATGCACGTACTCTCATGAGACACACATGCACATGTTCTTAGTGAAACATGTATAATTAGTTGTAAAAACATCATCACAAACATGAACATAAACATGCACACACTCTCACACAAACAAAAGCATATACATGCACACATATGCACACTTATATACAAAAACACATAAAAACTCGCATGCGGACATGCATAGACATGCACATGCACACATAGACACAAACACACAAATGCACATGCATAAATGTACACAAATATGCACAATCACATACACATACACACACATGTGGACATGCACTTACATGTTTACACACATATGCATTTGCATATACAGAAATATAGACACGCAGCCGCACATGCTCACACACCCAGACACACACCCTCCTATTCACACACACACACACACATGAACACATAAGAAAACACACACTCACACATAGATACACATATGTCCACGCACATGCACACACATATACACACATACACAACCCCACATGTATATACACACACATGCACACATATATATATATATGCATGCACACACATGCATGCAAACACATGCACACACAAACATATATGCAAAAATACACACATGTGCACATGCAAAAACATGCACATAAAGACACTCATGCACCCATACGTACATAAACACATGTACATGCACATAAACACAGACATTCATACACACACATACTCAAACACACACATATGAAGCACACAAACACACATACACATCTACACACACATACATCTGTACATGTTCATGCTCTCACAAAGACATGCATACACATTCAAAAACACCCACAAGCAAACAGGTACATGGGTACACATAAACAACTACACACACACTTCTACATATAATCTCACATAAAAGCACAAAGGCATACATGCACACTCGCTCACATGAACACACAAATAAGCTTGCACACATATACACATAAACACACACACACATAACCTTGCACACACATGCACAAACAAACACACCCACACTCACAAACATACATGAATGCATGCATGCACATGCACATGCACACAAACACACACACACATGCACACATACACATACACTCAAACACATTAATGCACACACACATGTATACATGCACACAAACATGCATGCACACTTGTGCACACACATGAAACAAAGGTGCACACAAACATGCACTCACATACACACACATGCATAAAGTCACAAATAAATGCACACGCACATGTGCACATACACATGCACATGCACTCGCACACACATGTGCAAGCATACACAAACCTTTACATGAACACATACAAATACAAAAAAGAAAATGAACACAACCAAAGCCACATATTCTTAAATATGCATGAACAAATGCATAAAGAAGCACACAATATGCACAAATCAAAATGGACACACATGCACACATGCACTCACCTGCATATCCACGCATACACACATACATGCATGTACACATATGCACACACATATACACATGCACTTGCACAAATGTGCACACACAAATTTGCACATTGACACACATACACACATATAGAGGCAAACACATGCAAAAATATACACATACGTGCATATAAATATGCACACATGCCAACACAAATGTATTCAAATACACACACACATGCACACACACAAATTCACACACGTATGCACTCACACACACATAAGCATACATAAACATGCACACACACTCACATGGATGCACGCACACAAACATGCACACACATGCACAGACATGCACAAAAGTGCACACACTCAAACACTTATGCCCATTCACATAAATGTGCACACACAAATATGTACAAAAACACACACACAAATATGCACATATAAACTTATACATAAATACACAAATACATGGATACATACACGCACATGCAAAAACCCATGCATACATACACACAAGCTTGTGCATGTGCACATACACACACACATTTATGCATGCTTAGGACACAAAGTGCATAGACACATGCACACACAAACAAGCATGTGCACATATGCCCACACACACACTCACATGCTCACAAGCACACATGCTTACACACACATACCTAAACACATAAATAAATGCATACACACTTTTACATGCACGTGCACACACAAACACCGATTGCACACACATCCATATACAAACAAGCATGCACCGATGAATACACACACAAATGCATGCACATGCACATATACACACTCACAAGAATGCACACACATGCACAAAAACACATGCATATGCACATATAAATGCACTCACACTCACTTGTGCATATACACACACAAGCATGTGCACAAACACAAACACAGACATGCATTCACACCCATACGTATGCTTGCATTAGGAAAACATACACACATGCACATAAGTGCACATGCAAATGCAAATAATTAGCACATACACACACATACACATGCACACACACATGCATATGCATATGCACACCCACATATATGCACAAATGCACCAACATGCAAGCACACATGTGCCTACACATGCACACACATAAAAGCACACACAAACACACACAACCACATGAACACACACACAACATACATAACCACATGAACACACACAAACACACAAGTACTCACACACCTACACATACATTCATACATGCACACACACACATGTATGCACACAAAGACACACACACATGCATGCACACATGTGCACACATCAACATGTAGATGCATATTCACATAGATGTTCAAGTGGATACACACCAACACATGCACAAACACAATCACATCTATATGCACACATACTTGCTCACACACACATGCACACACAATCAGACATGCACTTGAACACACGCTCACACATGCACATATGCACAATCACACACACACACACATAGAGATACACATATGTGCATGATCATACATGCATAAATAGACAAGAACACACATACATAATCATATGCACACACACACACACAAAACCACATAAGTATGCACACATACATACAAACATGCACACATATACAAACATAGACATGCACACATATAGACACATACACACACATGTGCACACACAAAAGACACACAGACATACATATAAACATGTATTCACACACATGTGCATGTGAACACACACCCACACATGCACAAATGCACATACACAAACACATGGACACATAGACACACACATACTCACACACACACATGGACTTGTTGGCACACTCACACGTGCATATTTACACAAACACACACATATGGAAAGACACCCATGTTCATGCTCACACAAGCACAATTACATGAACATGCACACACAGAAACGTACACATGTATAGGCACATATAAGGACATATACACACATACACATGCACGTACACATGCACACATATATGCATATACACATACATGCACATGCACAAAACAATGCATGTGCATACACCCACACACATGAAGACACACACCCACGTGTGCACCCACCCACATATATACCTATGTGTGCATGCACACAAACACACTTACATATGAACACACATGCACTTGCACCAACACACATAGCACATGTTCATGCATGCACACACACACATACACACACATATTCATGCACACATATATACACACACACTCACATAACCCCGCACACCCACATAGATACACACACACAAACACACACATAAACATATACACAGCCACAGACACAGACCTATGTACATGTGCAACAACATACATGCGTTCATACATATACACAAACACACACATAAACCAAGCTACACAAAAGTACACTCACACACACATACAAGCATGAACACAAGCACACACAAGCATGCATAATACACACACATGCATAAACATAAGTGCACACACACATAAGCATAGAAACACATGCATACACAATCATGTATGCACACATATGAATGCACATATATGGACACACTCACACACATACATGAAAGAAACACAGACATATGCACACGCACACACACATGCAAATGTACAAAAAGACGTGCACTGACAACTACACACTCTGATGCCTATGCACACACATGTGTGAGTAAGCACGCACAACATGCTGTCACATGCACAAACACGCACACACACACGTACACTTATACGCACATGCACACATAAGTAAGCATGCATGCACACACATACATGACCAAGCACACATGCACACATACATTCACATATAAATACATGCATGTAGAATACACATGCTTGTAAACACAATTACATGCACACACAAACATGAAATCACATGCACATTTACACACACAGATGTGCACTTATGCACACAAATGTGCACATGTACCAATGCACACATGAGCAAATACACATGCAACTACACACATGCATCTACACACATGCTTATGAACATGCATGAACATGTAGATAGACACATGTGCATACACGCACATACACATGCCCTCCTACACACATGCACACTTAAGCACCCATGCACATGCAACTATATACATGCACACAAATAAATGCACAACACAAGTACACCAATGCTCTAACAAATGCAAAAACAAACACATAAATACACATGAACACTTGCACATATGCTCACAGACATACACATGCACAAACAAAAAGTGACACACATACTCACACACATAATCACATGCACACAGACATACGCACACAACTACACACACACAAGCATGTATAGCAACACACATGTAGATCTAAACTCACACAAGCATGGAGACACACACACAAACAAATGCATGCACACACATTCCTGGCACACACATAAGAACCCATGCAGATATGCACACACATAAGCATGTAGACAACCATACATGTGCATTCACACATATGGACACGTACACATGAACAAACACACACATGCACGCACACACACACACCAAAATGAACACATACACAATCTCACACATGCACATATACATAGATTCACACAAGCACCATGCACACACACACATGCAACCACACACGCACAAAAGCCTGCATACACTCACATACACTCACATATACACAAGCTCACACACACTTGCACACACACGCACATGTGCCAGTACACATAGTTAAATGAAATATTACACGTGAACACGCATGTGCATGGATAGATGCAAATGCATTAGCACATACACATGCACACATACAAGTAAATGCACATATACATGTAGATATGCATATACATATGCACAAACACACATACAAACACCACCCTTGCATAAACACACATATACATCTGTGCACATATCCATACACATGCATGCATAATGACACACATGCACACCCACACACATGCTCATGCATGAACACACACACACACACTCGCACACACACACATGTGCCTACAAGCACACCATGCACACACATACATATGTAATCACACACACACAAACATGCATTCTTGAACACACACACACACACACAAACACCTCCATAAACACACATACATAAATGAACATAGACATATGCATGTGTGTACATGTACAAACATGCACAAATCCACACACACCTATGCACGTGCAAACATACATAAGCACACACACGCATGCATACACACAAGTACACGCATGCATTCACACATGTACATGCATGTATACACACATGTACACATCTCCACTCATATGAACACACACACATCCACATGTACATGCATGCAGTTTAAAACACACATACAAGAAAACACACACAAATGTATATAGACACATTTGTGTACACATGCACAGACATGCATACACACAATCACATACCCACACCCATGTGTAAGCTCAAACATGCATGCACAACAATCATAAACACACATATACCCAAACATGCACACACACATGTACACACAACAGACATGCACACACATATAGACACATGCATACAAGCACACACCCACACATTCATGTATGCACATGCACACATACTCACAAGCACATACACATCAACATGTGCACTAGCACACACAAACACATGCACAAGCACATAGAATTCCACACACACACGCAACTACATGCACAAACACATGCATTGGCCCACACACGTAAAAAAGTACACAAACACACATACACACATGCAGCCACACCCAGAAACATAATACCACACACATGTAGACATGCATACACATGCACACACATGTGAACACAAGCACATGCATGCACATGCAAACACTCATACAAACACACATAAGCACACACAAACTCACACAAACATGCAAGCACACATATAGGCACTAACTTGCATGCATATACACACTCTCACACACATACACACACGTATACACTCACACCCACACACACGTGACCTCACATGAACACATACACATATGCACATAAATGAGCGTATGCACATACGCACATAAACGTGGACATAGGCACATGCACACACATGCATGCATGCACAGATGCATGTACACATACACACACATGCATTCATTCAAACTACACATAGACACTTAAATATGCACACACATGTACACACACACACCCACATATGCATAACATGCAAAACACACACAAACATGTGCACATAGCATACTCATAAATGTGCACATAACTATATTCATACACATAAACACACACACACAAAAACACACATTCACACAAACACACATGCACACATGCACAAAAACTTGCACACATGTACACACATAAACATGTGTGCATACGCACATACACACATGCACATGCATGTATACACACACACATGCACATGCTTGCTTGCATGCACACCATACATATAAACATGCATGCACCTACACACACATACACACACAGGCACACCCACATGCATGCATGCACATGCACACACACACTTACACAGAATCACATGCATGCAAAAACACACACAAATGCACACATATACAAGGAAACACATGTGCATGTATGCACACACACACAATCTCACATTAAAACAAAAATACACAGACACATGCACATTCAGACTTACATGTGCACAGATATAGATGCACATACACACATGTACATAGTACTCCACATAGGCACGCACATATGCACACCACACACTCATTACACAAACATAAACACACAAGCACATGCACATGTGCATGTGCATGCATGCAAGCACAAACACACTTGTGCTTGCACAGATACATGCAAATACACTCGCACCCACACACACATTCAAAAACACTCATATAGATGCACACTAGCACACACACACTTACACATATGTATGCATTCAAACACACAAGCAAAATGCTTGCACATGTGCAGAATCACACATGTGCATGAAGACACACGCACACACACTTGTGGACACACACATGCATATACACAAATAGAAACACATATAGACATGGACACACACCCTCATACTCACACACAAACACATGCACACACACCAACAAATAACCCTCCCTCTTTCTACACACATACACACATATGCATGCAAACACACACACACACATACATGCATGCATGCACACAACTGCACAAACACTTGTGCACATACATCATCCATGCTCATAGACACCCGTGCTTATAAATATAAATGAACATGCTCTCACACACACTGGAAGATGCACGCACACACATGCAAACACACACAAACATTCACACATAGGCATGCGCACACCCACACATAAGCATACAAGGACACACACAGGGATGCACAACACAAACACATAAGCACGTGCACGCATGCATGCATACACACATACACACACATGTAACCACTCACGTTTGCACACATAGAATCACACAAATGTATTTGAGTACAAACACACACACACATACACAAAAACACACAAACAAATGCATATGAATGCATGCATGCATTAAACATATATGAATGCACCTATGCATATGCATGCACACATTCACACACCAACACAGACTAGCCCACACACACTCACCCACTGACCAACACACACATGGATACACACGAACACACAAACAAACATAGATGCTCATACATGCCCTTACATATGCACTACCCCATAAACAAACATATACGTGTACACATGCATGTCGACACCTACACACACATGCACATGCACAAGCACACATATATACACACACAGAGGCACACGCTTTTGTGAACACACATGAACACAGACATGTGCAATCACATGCACATGTACACACACATATGCATACACACCCACACAAGCACACTCATGCACACAAACACACACATTCAAGTGAAAATACACACACACACACAAGTGAACACAAATGCACACATATAAACATGCACACACAAATGCACAAATGCATACACATGCACACATTCATACACACATGGACACATGTGTACACACACTAACATGCACGCGCACACAAACCAACACAATCACACATAAGCACGTGCCCACCAACAAACACGTACACACAAACACATATAATTATACACATGCATATGCGCACAAACAAATGTGCATACACATACACAACTACCCGCACATGTACACAAATGCACATTGCATAAGCACACATACACACACACAAAGGCACATGCAAATGTGTGCACACATGCATAAATATTTACACCCATGCACACACACCCACAAACATGTACACTCATGCACACACACAAACCCACACAAGCACATGTATAAACATATACATGCAAAAGCATGCACGCAAAAATGCTCATATACACTTAAGCATTCACACACATACACACACACACATATGCACACTCAGACACACTTATACATGGACATGTGCACACACATGCATCTACTTGTAGATATGCACACAAGCACATATGCACATGCAAATGCACACACACACACACATGTGCCCAAAGATAATAACTCACAAACACACTTACACGCATGCACAATCAAGCATTCATGCACATGCATCCACCCACCACACATAGGCAAACACATACACACACAGATACAAACATAGACGCACACTTGCATGCCCACACACATAAACACACGAACACACACACACACAATCATAGATGTACACACAAACACACATGTAAACACATGCAAACATATATACACACACACACAAACACACACTTCTATACAAACACACATACACCCATGTGTGCACCATCACACTCACACACACATTCACATAAACATATGCATGCACATGCACATACACAAAATCACACATGCACATGCACACACTCACATGCAAATACACACATGCACACATTCATGCACACACACGTGTGTGCATATACACACATTTACTCATGCACACACCTACGAACACACATGCACATGCACACAAACACACACATACATGCACATGAACACACATCCATGTACAAGCATACATACGCATGCATGAACACTTTTATAAATAGACACAAGCAAACAACGATACATAGACAAACATACAATCACATGCACCCACATGCATGCATGCTCATGCAAAAAAAATGGCCCATATGCACACTTAACGATGCATACATGCATACACACACAAAAAATAAATATAGGCAAGCTTACAAATGCACACACACATGCACCCACACACACACACATGCACCCACACACATGCATATGCACACACACACACACATTCACCCACACACACATTTGCTTATGCACACACCAACATGCTTTTACACATGCACATACTCACATACAGACATGCATGCACATGCACTAACACATGTACCTATGCACCCACTCATGCATGTATAAGCATAGTTTAAAATGCATGTACACACACCTATATTTGCACAGGAATTCATACCTAGATGCACACACACATACATGCACATGTATAGGCAAACATATATACATGCACACTCCAATGTGCACAAAAATACACATGCACGAGTATGCAATTAAGCACAATCAAGCACACATGCACAAATACATACATAAGAAATGAACACATATGCAATGCACACACATTCAAATGTACACACACACATGCATGAATGTTCACATACATAAACACTAAACATATACACGCATGCACACACACATATACAAACGCACAATAGAATGCACTCATTCACGCACAAACAAATGTGCACACTAACCCACAAACACCTACACACATACACAAGCATACACCCAAAAGCACAAATAAACATATGCAAACACACACACACACATGCACACACATGAGCACATATGCACATAGAATCCTACACATTCCCATGCATACACACAAGCATGCATACACAAGCATAGACACACCCACACACACCCACATATATGCACGAACACAAACATGCACACACATTCCCATGCCCAAACACACATGCATGCACACACACGCACACATGGACAAACTCATACACAAGCACTCATGCACACACATACACATACACACACGCTTGAACGCAGACATGCACATCCACGTGTACTAACACAAACACATAGAAACATAAACACATACATGCTCTTGTATACACTGCACACACATGTGAACACTCACAAAGATGAACACATATGTACACATACAAACACACAAGCATGCACACACACACATGAACACACACACACAAGTAGATACACATGCACACATAGACATAGTCACACATGCACAATTACACACATGCACATGCGCATAAGCACGCACACACAAAGACATGCAATGCACCCACACATAGATATGTGCCCAAATACACATACAAACACAGACTCACCCTCTTATACATGCACATAAACCCTCACATACATGCATCCACATACCTACACACACACAAATGCATGAATAAACAAACATGCACTTGCTTTCACACACTTGCAAACACAAAAATATACACATACACACACATATGCATGCATGTGCATGCACACAAACATGTGCACGCACACACACACATGCATGTGTGCACAAACACAAAGTTGCACGAACGCACACACATACACACACTCATGCATGCACACACATGCACTTATACACATGCACACACTCATACAAGCATGCACAACCACACACATGGACACACACATGCATATATGCACACATGCAAATGCCTATGCACACATGCATGCATACAAATGAATATAATTATACATGCAAAAATACATACACACACAAAAACATAATTGCATAAACCCATACACACATTTGTAAGCACAGACAAACATGTACACACACATATGCATGCACACACACACATGCATATGCACATATATAGATTCACATAATCATGTATGCCCACTTACAGACAGATGCATATGCACACAAATGCATACACACATACTCTCATATACACACAAGCTCACGCACACACACACACATACACAGATATAGGCACATGTGCTCATAAACATTGATGCATCAAATAGTATACATGGACACACATGCACGCTTAGACATAGACTCATATGCACTAGCATATACACATGCACACCTACAAAAAATGCACACATACATACAAATATACAAACACATACATCTATACTAGCCCAGACACACGCAAACACAGGTACACATCCACATGCACACATACTCGCACATGCATAATGAAACACATGCACACATATATATGGAGGCACACACACATAAATGTGCTTGGAACCACACACACTCATGCAATTTCATACGCACACACCATGTGCAAAATCACAAACACACGCACACATACATAACACAAACATGTGTGCGCATGTACATGTGTGGACATGTAAACAAGCACATACAAAGAGACACAAGGAAGCACATATATGGTCTCCTACATACACACATGCACACATGCATGAACATTTGCACAACACACACGCATATACCCACTCACACGCACACTTGCAAACACTTTCACAAACACTCACACAACTGTACCAACACACACATACACACTCAAGTATGCACATGCATAAGCACACACACACTTTGAAACACACACATAAGTAAACACATACAAACACATACACACTTGCATGCATGCA